>WAAG01077516.1:1601-23956 GCA_013390105.1 Tichodroma muraria
ATTTCTAGTTTGGGCTCCAAATATCTAGAGAGCTTCTCCCACAGGATATACTCTCAGGGAGTTGTTTCTGTCCCATTTATGGCCTGATGGCCTGTTAATTATGAGAGAGTGGAAAAAAACCCCCCAAACAAATCCTTAGCACACCTGAAAAACAGACCCATTATACTGCAGAATTTTAACATTCACCCAGGGAAGCAAAAGCCAAACAAAACAAGAGGCTAAAAGTAAAGATCTGAGACTCTGAATGTACTGCGAGGTTGAGACTATTTTCTTTTTGCCCAATTTGTGGCAATCCACTGCAGCCATAAAATTGACATATATCAGACATATGCAAAGAGCATTGAAAAATCTCAACATGATGAAAGAAATCTCCAGCAGTAACTTCTGAGTTGGAAAGACAGTCATTTAAAACATCTTACACAAGATGGAGTGTTCACCAAATAAGGAGACCCCCCTGCAGTTAAGGAGATTTGTTAGGTTACTGCATTAACCAAATGTTTTAAGCAGTGCCCTTATGCCATTAAACTTAAAGTGGTGTCAGTGCTCCCATCTATGCTGTAATTTCCACATTCTAGAACTACTATTAAAACAAAATACTTCAGATTAGATCTAGCCTAACAAGTTGTTGTTTTTTTTCTATTTGTTCCTGGTTTGGATTTCTTTAAAATGGTCTTTTATGTTGTCCAGGCTTCATATATTCCAGGACAGTGTAAAATAAATTATTTCAACTGACTTTTTATTTTGCTTTTAATATTCAGAGACATTTGAGTTTTAATTTGAACATTTACAGTCATCTCCCTTTTTTCTATCGAAAAAGGGTAAATTGCCATTAGCATGCAATGCCATATGACTGTAGAGTTTTAAAATATCACACAGTCAGATCCTTGCCAACAGCAAGCTCTTGTAATAATTTTTAAGCCTCAGAATCCAGGACAAAACCTATCAGGCATCTCCCATCCCTGTAATTGCTCAGCACCTTTGAGAATCAGGCCACTTACACTGAGATATCTAAATACAATTTTAGATACTTAACATCAGGAATTCAGATTTTTGAAAAAATGAGGTCAAAATGATTAAAGTAAATCTCATCACCTTTGACATTCATAATTAAATGAATATTCAAATGAAAGTAGTTGCTTAAGACTGTGTTTGTTCTGGCAATACTCAGTTCTGAGTATTTTTTGTCTAATTTGCCATGTTTTATGGCTTTACTATCAAGACAGCTTGCTCTCAGCGTCTGAAATGCAGTGGTACACTCCAGCAGGTTCGCAAGCACAGAAGCACCATTCTGCCACCTTTCTGATACACATGACAACATTCCAAGTGCTCAAAACAGCTCAGCAGGAGCTGCAGAGGCAATATTCCAGCAGGTGTACCAATTTGCTGAAACACAAGGCAAATATCCTCCCCCCCCTTACCACAAGAGGAAATGATAGGCACTGGAAACTTCAGCCAGGAAAAGCTACAGATTGGGCAGCACCTCTCTTCTTTGGGAAGCAGAGTTTGCTTTTCCCACTGCGTTTTCCTCTGCAGGGGTCAAGAACACTGCTTGTGACAAGGTGTGATAGCCTTGATCAGCTGTTGGGTGGTACCTTATCCTGCCCACACTCCTGAGAAGTTTAGAGCTGTGCCTTCCTTTCTTTTTCTTTCCTCACGTTTTGTTGTAGCTCAAGCTTCCAGCAGCTAACGCAACACAGTCATGCTTAAACTAAGACTAAATGTGTGTTGCTCAACAGCATCCTCTTGCCCAACAGGAGAAATATTTTACCTACAGCTCAATAGTGGGGCAGCAAAAGAACACTCATTCAGGATTATAGAATCACCTACAAATCATAAGAAAAGCACAGTCACTGATTTTTATTTATTTTTTTTTTAATCTCACAACAATTCTCTGAAGTTACTCCCACTATTAGAAGGATCTTAACCAAGATGATTCTGTGTGCACATGCTGGTAATGGGCAATGCCCACAGAGTCATCTGTAAAAATGCAATCCCTAATATACAGCAGATAAAGGAGAAATTACTTTTTCCCCTCATGCTTGCGATTAGTCTGGATGCCTCAATCCAATTTTCCTAACTGACATTGCATTACTCTGCAGTTACATGTTTGCACTTTAAAGTTTATCTCCTAAATCTTGAGCCATGCTCTTCAGTCATGTCTGTGGAATATGTGATGTAATCTCACTAGATGTGTGTAATTAGAAAGATATAATCAAAACCCATAACCCAAAGGAGCATTTCTTTCTTTTCCAGACTTTAAATTCATAGGCAATGTAGAAAACAGTTTGTAATTTAATCCCTGTATGCAGCAGATCACCAAAGGACACAGTGTATAAACTGAAAGAGCTTTCTTTGTTGAGGAAAATAAGAAAAATGGTTCACATGACTGTTCAGCATCTACAACAAGCAGAGAACCCCCACACATGTTCTGCTTCTGCAGAAATAGATTGCAGTTCCCCCTGTACATCCACAGGACCTGGAGGAACATATTTACCTCCTATTACTGTTACTTAAGAGCAAAGTAAACTTAAGCTAACTTTCATCTCCAGTTCAACACAGCACCAAAAACTAGGAGTGAAAAGTTCTTTCTCATTGTAATAACAAGATTAAAATATCATTAAAATATGCAGCAATCTCAGTAAATGATAATTGCTATAACTAATAGTCAAGAGATTAAATGAAGGGGAAAGAAGTTAGGTCTGGGTATTGGGAATGAATTCCTAATGGCAAGACCTGCAGTGCACAACCCCAGCAGCCCTGAAGGCTCCAGGGACAGCTCACTGGGAGCTGGGGCTAATCTGCACACACAGTTAGTTACAGCAGCTCATCAGAGAGGATTTTATAAGGCTTTATTTATTTACGCTGTTCAACATACACAGTGCTTTTTTGAAAATGCACAGGGATGGAGAACACAGCCTGAGAGCTTCAAAGGAAAGCTTTATCAGTGGAATGACTGGCACTGCTGCTCTGAAACCAGCTTCTGAATGTCCAACTTTATCTACAATGAGCCCACCCGCCGCACGGACCGTGCTGGCGAGGACACTGCAGGATTGGCCCAATCCCCACTTCCAAGGAGGCTTGCACAAATAGCAGGCAGCACACACAGGCAAAAGGATTTGAACAAAGTTTAGACCGTGTTTAAAACTCTTGTATGAAATTGCTTTTAATGAGAAATGGCCTTCTTGTCTTTTTAGAGCAATTTCATAGAACTGTTTCTCTCAAAAAAAGAAAAAAATGGTTTCACCATGAAAACAAGAAGAACTACACTGATTGAAACATATTAAACACTCTTGTAGTAGAGTGACCAAAAACTGTGTAAATGTGAATATATACACTTTTCCTCAGTGCAGTCTGACAGGACACCTTGAGCTATTTTTCTGTTTCCAAAAGTGGCAGGTCAGGGACCTGTGTGGTGACATCCAGCCAAGCTGGATCGAGGAACCAACTCCAACAGTAGCACAGCCAGCAGACTCTTCTTTCTCACAAGAACACAGCTATCACTCCAACAGTAGCACAGCCAGCAGACTCTTCTTTCTCACAAGAACACAGCTATCACACCTTTTTGCAATTCAGCAGCATCAAAACAAAATTAACCACAAATATTTTTCTAACAATTCTTACCTATATTCTGCACAAGGTGCGTGTGTGTGTGAAAAACATTTTGAATGTGTCTGATGGTCATATTCCTTTATGTTAAGGCTACTGAAGAAAACCAAGTGTTCTGAGCAGCTGAATTAGTTTTTTGCTATGTGAATTGCATCATCCTCTTTTCTAAGTGACATGGTCACTTATTAGAAAACCTATCATATGAGATGTTTTACAACACATTAATATCTACTTCTCAACTACCAGCCATCTTATTAAATTCTCAGCATGTTCTCACTTTGGAGCCATCCAGATAATATAGACAGCAACATTAACAGCAGTAAAGACATTGCTAGATGTAATGTAGTACCTAATTAACAGTGATCTCAGTGGGGCACAGCCAGGAGAGGACCAGTGAATAAAAATCATCTGCATTATTTAAAGTTACTGAAATATACAATTAATGGCAGCAGCACCTGTTTTAATTAAAACTTAGAGGTTGTGATCCAAACTGGCTGAATCTGACACAAAAGTACCAGCCTCGATCAGGTTTAAAGCAATTAGTCAATCTCTAGCCATCCTTTTCTTGTCTTTCCCAATTATTTGTGGATTAGTATCTATTAAAGCCCACTGCCATGTCCATCACCAGGCATCCAAATTCCATACTGTGAGAACAGAGCTATAGAGACCTTCTGGAACTCTTACACCCTCTCCCTTTTCTGTTGGCCAATGACTGAAAGAGGGATCAGGGCTGTTAATCCCTGAAAGATGCTTAGGACAGGTTGGACATTGTCAGAATGAGCCAAAAGCACAAAGTCCTACAGCTGGCAAGGCCTCAGGATTCTCAAGAAAAAGTGGCCACACAGGAGCCCAGTGCTGAACAAAATGAAGCCACTTGTTAACATATTCCTGTCTATTTTAATCTCCTGCTCTTCCTCAGAGCCAAAAGAGGGCTTCTACTCCAAGCTGTAAGACAAACACTTTGTTTCCAAATTTGCTATGCACAACCTCAAGGGTGCTTTCCAAGTGCTCCATCACCCCTTCCTCTCATCATTTTTGTAACACTCAATGGCAAAGAGAAATGTTTTCTGTGTCAGTATGGGAGAGCATTTCTGCATATACACAGGAGTCTGTGGTTCTAAATGTTGATCTACATTCATTAAAGCTACCACAAGTCACTGAATCTGTATTAACATATATCTGTATATGAAGTTATATGATCACTGATCCTCACTTTTTTTGGTACTCCATTCCAAGGAGATTTTTTTTTTCTCTTCCAGAGTAGCACTTCCCCCTCAACTTGTGAATCATTTCAGGTCTTGTTTTCTGTCTCTCACAGCATGTCAGTTCCAACGCTCTGCTTTAATGAAAGACTTGGCAAGCCAGTACAGTTTTTTCACCTGTTGTTTTTTAAATTAATTTAGTATCTTCTCAAGCAGCACATTCCCTTATAGCCCACATCAAGATGATGCTTCAGCCATATGTGGATGAAAGCCTCTCCCCTCCCTGACACAGCCAATCCAAACACGAGCAACCACTCCCAGGAAGCTGCTGCTAATAACATCTTTCCTCAATTTCCTTTTTCAGTTTTTCTTTTTCATTCATTCTCCTCAACAGGATATTGAAAGGTTTCTGACCTCCATAAAGGTCATTGCACTAAGAGATAGCAAATTTTTCTCTCAGCCTTGGTATTTCTCACTTCTCAGCATTTCAAACTTTGGTATAAACTCTTCAGCTAATTGAAAACTTCTTGCAGATACTCTCCAAAACATCCTTCCCTAAGTTTTGGCTTTCATCTCCACTCTAGAATTTTATTTATTTAATCACCAAGAAGTAAGCATTGTTCACTATTATGCTTTTTATTTTTCCATTCCCTAAGTAATCATCCATCACACATCACTTTCACACACACACCCCTAATTCACTACTCCACTTCCAGAGAGGTTAAAAACAACCAATCTTGGCCAGACTGGCTAGTGAGACAAAGTACCAGCTAGAAATGCTTCCTCATCATGGCTTTTCATTCAGACATCTACTAAACATTGTATGTGGAAGCTTTTATTTTTAATGGTAACTCACTAAATAGGCATTGTCAACATGCTATATATTTCATTTGAAGGATGGTTTCCTGCACAATCATGTGCCATGACTTCCCTAGGCATTGAGCAGAAAATGAGTTTAAATGTTTTTGATATTTCACTCTTTTTCCTTGTTTTCCACAGTACCTGCTTGATATTTAGTAGGTTTTAAGTTTTACAGAATCTGACAATAGCTGAATGCAATGCATTATTTACAAAACTTTTCACTTCAGTCTTCTACCTGATTCTGTTTGGAAAGTTAAACCATTCATAAGCAGAAAAAAAAAAAAAACCAACCCTTTTAAAACGTCTTGATTTGCTAAAACCTTTATATGCACAAGTTACTTAAAACACCAAGTCTGTAGTCAATGAACTGAAAAAACAGTGTTGAGATCAACTGAACCAAATTTTCACTGGAAAAGTTTCAGAGGGTCAGGCTGGTTTCTGAACAGAGTAAACCATATTTAACTGAGATAAACCAGGTAAAAAGAATGAACTATTCTTTCCACAACTGCCAAAATAACCATCGGAGTCTGACTTGTCTTTAATAAAGCCTGGCATCTAAACAATAAAACACCTCAGCTCAGCTCGTCATAAGACTTTTTTCCCAGCAAAACTAAACTCTTATAATTTTACATTTTGCTTTTGTTTCCATATCTGTTCAGTCAAATCCATGAACCTACAAATCAAGGGGAAAACCTAAGTTGGGGAGAGTGGTTTGAAATACTACAGTCAATAAAATGGTTAAATTTTACTAGCCATTTCATGTTGTTAATTATTTTCTCTGTTTTAATTTCATGCCAATATCTATCAGTTTTAATGCTGTCAAACTAGGACTTTGTTTAAACTTCTTAAAACTTTGATGTTTTAACACCTACAAATTTCATAAGGAAGCAGATTTGTAAGCACTTGAAGAGGCAAAGTGAAAGAGGCCAGAGCTTCAGAGAGCATCAGGACTCTGCTTCCTGACACCTGTGGCTTGAAGGACTGAAAAGCTCCTACCAAATACTCCCAGAGCCCACTGTGACATTACTCCTTTCTGTCTTTCACTCAGCATGCATTTAACCAGTCTTGTGTTTGACCCACCCATACACCAAAAGTTGTGTGAAGGATGAAGCGTGAGCAAGCGATCTCATTCTGAATCCAGCAGATCTTTCATTGCTGAGCTATGGATGTTGGAATTTCCCGCTGCTTCTGTAACAGAGTTTTTTTCTGGGGCACTTTCTAGGCTGCACTACAGAACAGATTTACCAAGTTCAGCATCAACAAACCCTAGCAGAGTGGTGTGCCAGAGCCCACAGATGGCTAATGAATAATCTGATAATAAAACACTCCACCATATACAAGACAATGCCCAAAACACTATGGAAAATGTGATGCTTTCAGCAGTCCCAGGCTCAGCCCATATCTGACATCACCACTATGCTACAACTGATGTCCCACGTTCAGCCCCTAATCAGAGGGCAATAAGCAAATTGCCCTCTAGACTGTGCATAAAATGTCCCCTTCAGAAGTGGTATCTAATCGCTCTCACTACCTCTAAGAAGGCAGTTATTTCCAGAATCCATATTATATTATCTTTGAAATTTACCCATATCAAAGCCCACTGCTACCAAATTAAACTACCAGCATCGCTTAAAACAGAAGCTCAGAACATCAATTTCCGCTTCAATCTTTTGAGACCTTTCTAATGACAAACTGCCCCAGTTCAAACATAAAATATTGTTTTCTTCTGCGTAGTATAGGTATAGCACTTCTAAAAGTAAATTAAAACAGTATTTTGTCTTCTCTACTTGCCTTTTTTTTAAAACAAGAAAAAAAATGAATTAAATATTATCCCTGAGTTTGAATTGAAATATTTTTTTTGACATGCGTTGAGAAAATACTACATTCCCTGTTGAAGTGGCCTGTTTGTCAACAGTTTTGCCAATTACAAGTTTAATACCACCCTTGCTCAGTCATTACAGCCAAAAAACTTTTACCCTTGTGTCCAGCAGTAGCTTAACAGCAGCTTTCCAGTGAACCTGAAGATGAACAGAAAAAGCTATAAAGCAAACAGGAGAAAGATAAAGAGGATTTGCAGAAACAGCAAGCAGCACATAATCGTGTTGTGTTTTACTAGACACCTGCCTCTTATTATCCAAGTGCAGCCTTCCTTACACCTAAAAGCAGCAACACTTAAAGTCAGAAGAATAAACAGCATGTTTTACATTTTCTCATTCTTCCTTGCATGACAATAGTCTGTATTGTACTAAAAAATGGCTTTATGCACTAAAAAATGGCTTTATGCACCGCTTTTTTAGCAAAATGGAATCACGGTAAATGAATAAGTATTCTATCCTGAATTCCATCCTGACATGCTGAGAATATAAATTATATTTTACAAAACTGTCGTACGTAACTAATCTAGATGGGTGCTGCTCGCACAAGCTATTAGCCAGCACTTTAAAAGCTGCAGTCTAGTTTAGTGGAGATAATTTTAATTGACTCAAGCGTGTATCTCAATGGTCATGAAATTGTTAGGAAAATGTATTGCAGGGAAAGAGCATTCCCTCAGCTGTGGGGAGCACAGTCAATGCAATCTAGTAATGCTCTGGGTTTCCAACTGCTCGATGCATTTTGTGATTGGAAGTGATTGCATTGAGGATGTAGATGGGCCACATAAATGGAGGCTTTTATTGCTGGTTAGCATAATTACTGCAACTGTCTGTACTGTGTTTGCATCTGCTGGAGCTTGGTTAAGATTTTTGGAGAGTCACATGATGGGAGAATAGTTGTGTTCACAATGAGCTGCTTCCCTGGATGTTTGCATGAAATGCTTTCTTGGGGTTTTCGGTTTCTCTTCTGAAGAGGATAAAACACGTGAAATGGGCAGGGCCATAACACCACTACTTCAAGAACCCACTAAACTGTGGTAAATCACTGATAAAAAAACAGCTCAAACCAGTTATAATGAGGCATCCCCCCAGACTCACAAACAGTATCTGAGAACCTAGTTAAACAAGAAAAAGTATATTATAAAAGAAAGCTGTTCCTTCCTACTGTATCTTGGGAGTATTTAACAACTTGAAAGAGACCTTAATTCAAAAACCTCAAACTGAAGACAGTATTTGTAAATCAATCATCATTTTTCTCTCCCTCTCCGTTTTTGGAATGTTTGTTTCATTGTTGCTTTTTACTCTTTCATATTTGAAACCTTTCTTACTCCTGCACTTTTCTCTCCTTTTCTCTTGCTCATTTTTTAGGCAATAAACAGTTTCTTGATTTTAAATAAACTCCATATCTGATTTTCTTATTGTGTTTAATAATCAGGGGAGTTATGTTGTTCAGTTAAGCAAAGCTCTGCTCCTTTCATACCATTATCCATACTATTGGCATGGATTCACTGGGAGTCACCACAACTCATCATGCAAGGACTTGGGTGTTATGCTGAGGTATTTCCCTCCAACAGAAGTCAAACCCAAAGTCTCAGCCCTAACCTTCAAGGTCTGCCTCAGGGGTGGCCTCTGCCACCTCTGCTCAGCAGGGTCACCCCACAGCTGAGACCCACAGCCACGGGAAATGGTGCTCTGGGCACCTGCAGCTGGGACACTCCCCATCTGCAAGGGATTGTGAGGCTGGGCTGTGGTTCTCACCACTGCAAGAGCAAAGACTAGGACTCCCTCTTCTGCTTTCCCACCTGGCTTTTGAAGCAAATCAATAAGGGGGAGGAGAAAGAAAGAATTAGAAATAGCAATTGCTTTAACTGAGGATTTTTCATATGCTTTGAACTCTGATCAGTACTACCAGGAGACTGTCTCAGCTGAGAGCCTCCCAGTGTTGTGCATATTGCATTTCCCTTTAAGGGACAGGCATCTAAGGATTCCTTTTGCCTTTGATTTTGCCCAATACCCAGAGAGCACAAGCAGCCAGCAGAGGCCTCTGACAGGTTGTTGGCCCTGGTCTGTGTGCCTGCAAAACAGATCAGACCTTATCGTGGCTGAGCCAGACACCATCAGAGCCCCGGAAGGGCCCCGGGGCCCTGAAACCACAGCCTCACTTGTTGAGCCAAATCGGATCTTTCAGCTTTGAGTCCTGCCAGTGCTGGAAAAACAAGTGTGCTAAGCTAAAGCTACTTATCTAGCTCATTTGCAACCAAATTTTTAAGATTAGCCAGTATACCACTGCTACAGCTAAATATTTAATTGGTCTTGAAACAGCAAGGGCAACATAAATCAGGATGCAACAATTTCTTGTTAGCCCCAGGAGACACAGCATCTACTTTTACAGAAGCAAATAAGGAGATGTGGAAGCCTTTGATTATATTAGCACAGATCATTTCAAGGGAAACAAATATTCCACTCACCTCTAACGCTGGGACCCTTGCACAGTAAGTGCACTAAGCTGGTGTGTGCTGCAGTTACCTTTGGCTCCACAGATTCAGCTATGCAGAGCTTGTTTTCCAGTGTGTGGGTCAATGTATTAAAATGATTATTTTTTGTTACTAGGCTAGCATGCACACAGTTGCAGTTCATTAAAATGGATCCAGCATCTTTCATGTGGTTTCATGTAAATTTAAATACAGGTAAAATCGGGGGAAAAAAGTTTTCCTTTTTTTTTTTTTCTTCCTTCTCTGTCATGCTCAGTGGTGGAGGTTAATGCCAGGCAGGATGCTGTGTCCCAGCTAGAATGACAGAGGTACCCAGCAGTAATTAGGGTTACTTGGGTTCACACATATGACACAGGTTTGGGAGGGTTTTTTGTTTAGTAAAACCAGTACAATAGTCTCAGTATTAGAGGTGCTTATCTTTACTACACAAAAAAAAAAACCAAAAACCCTACTGCTTGGGTTTCTTCAAAGCTGTCTCAACAAAAGCTAAAATACCAAAATTCTTTTGGCTATACAGCACCTCAACTAATCATTTTCATTGAAAAATCTGGCATACTACTCTTTTTATCAACCAAGTCAGTCAAAAATGGCTTAAAACACTCTGTAGGCCTACACACTAGGATTTAGACTTCAATAAGATTGTGCTAATTGCATGCCAAATCCTGTATATTGTGTCTCACAATGTATAGACTACCAATGTAACAACTACCAAGCAAAGATTTCGTCTAAGAGAAAGTAGTAAACACCAGCCTTTAACCTTCCACAGTGAATGCTTTCTGAAAAACTGAAAGCTAAAGTGAATATTTCTTGGGCACTGATTGCTCTGCTTTCACAGAGCTAGAAACACACTTTGCAGACAGCAATATACTTTTCAAGAATGTTTGGTGCATTAACCACAGAATTATATATAAATAGTTCTGACTAGAGCTTGCTTTTAGGTACCAGTACAAAGGGTGCCAGGAGGAAACAAAACGTACTTAAAGACCTATTCAAATTTTATTTGAAGAATAAAAATGAGCCTCAGTTAAGACTTTTTTCATTGCTACATCAATGCCAAATCCTTATTTGCAATATATAGAGCTAAAGTGAATAAAGGGATCTATCAGTTCCAATCCTGATCCTTAGATACTCTATTATTATTAAGCACAATCATTTTAAATGAATGCAAAATTACTGTCACTCAAGGTAATAAGTTCCAACCATGTAACTTGACAAATCTATCATTATTACCTTGCAATTTTTCCTCTCCCATTGCAATTGCACACTATTGGCTGCCTTAAATTAATTGTTATTTTAATGAAGTAAGACCAATTTAATGAATTTAATATGAAAAGGTCTAAATTGATTTTAAATCTTTCCTTATCAACCTGAGCTGCAATCCCTGTCATAAAAGTACAGGCTCTTCAAAAATAATTGTTCATGACTGAATTCAAAAGCTTAAGTGAAAGTTTGATTTGAACTCCTATGTAGCCCCAATTAAAAGAAATACACTATAAAACCAAGGTTGTTTAAATACAATGACAGCATTGAATTTAATACATCTGTTTAAAAAAACACAAAAATATGTTGAAAGCAAGATGTATGTATCAAAGAACAAACGTTTGATTTTACATAAAATGTTCTCTCCAGATTTTCTAAACAAGCGGCAATATCCTGTTGTACTGAGCTTTGTGGTCATAGGTTAACAATTGCTTCTTCTAGAAAGTAATCACCTTTATGACAGCAAAATGGAAATCATTATCTTGGTTTTTGAAAGCATGTAAATAAGTGCCTACAAATGCCTATTTCCAGGTTTACTTTGTCTGTCTAATCAAACATCACTAATATTATATATACAGACATTAATACACAAGGAAGCTTAAAAAGCTTAGTATAACCATTCACCCAACAACTGGCCCAAAGTTCAAATAGAGGTCACTTGGTGCTAAATACCACTTTTTCTAGTATGTCCTCTTCAAAAAGTAAGCCTTTGCATAGGAAAAATCTTTTATGAAAAGCAAAACAATTGATTTTAGAAGGATCAATATTTCATTTAGGATGCACATTATGCATCACTGCATAATGCCTTAATGGCTGGAAATGAATCACATCCAGAAAATCTAAAACTGGATCCTGTAATAAATATTAGCTTGCCTGTCAGGCAATCAACCAGAACATTCCTGATGAATGTCTCAGTCATATGCTTGAGTCTAACCAGTGCCCTGTCACTCCAAAGGATAAACAGCAGAGGCTGAAGCTTTTGAGATCTCAAATGGGAATAGGATTTTTGCACCATATCTCCAAATTTTACATAAAGAGTCCCATGGACAAATGGAGTCTCGGCTCAGACTCTTTGCAGGACCATGTGCAGTGGCTGAGAGCCAAAGGTACCGAGCACTCAAAATCAGGGACTCCCAGCAGTGACCTGAGCAGGGGCAGCCCCCAGCACAACCTGCCTCTGTCCCAGGAGAGGAGAACACACAGCTGCTGCTCTACCTTTGCACTCCCAGCAGCTCCAGAGACAGCCCAGTAACAGAGCTACAGTCTCAATGCACGTTTTTCATGGTATACAATACTTGCACCTATGCAGGCTATCATGCCTTCTTTAAAATTAAGGAAATGAAAATGATTTCTCTTACACTTTAAATAATTTCTCTGTAGTTAAGCTGCACTACAAGTTTCAAGGCAAATTTTTTAGCTGTGTACTACATCTACAAGCATCTCTAAGTGGCTGGCTGGTAGTTAAACACACTCTCTGGCAGGGCTTCTTGGGATATGATTATTAGATAAACATTCAAATCCTCTCACCTGAAAGCAACACTTCCATTCTCTTGCTGAGCACTTCCAGTCAAGATAACTTGTGAAAATATTTTTCTATTCCCATGCTGTATTCTGTGTTTGCCAACAGCAAATTGATTGGAGGTCAGAAATAAAAGCCAAGTCACCACAGTTGGGAATGATAGCTGATTCCTCATCTACCTACGTGGTTATTTTGGGCATCCCACAGCGTTAATCTGTAAAGACAGGAAAAGTATATAGGTGAAAAAGTAGCAAAAAGCAAGAGGATTTTCAAGCAAATGTTGAGTTTTTTCCAAATGCACTCAGAATTATAGGTCAATATGAATGCTATTAGCATTAAATACCAACACTACTAATTGAACCATTAGCACTTTTAACAGCTCTGTTTTTTTGGGCTCCTAGCAAACAACTGGTCTCTTTTGTTTCATTATATCATTTTCGTATTCCTTTATCTCAAGCATGGCTTGTAGTCTTCAAATAAACTTGCAGTGTCAGAAATGTGCCCTGCACTTTTTCATTTTAGGTTTTAAGTAAAGATTTACCATTCCTCTTTAGCTTAAATCATGGAGCATTACCGTCTTCCAGCAATCAGAGGAGCCACTAAACAACATTGTCCTGACATATTTATAATATATTGCACTGGATCACATTGCTTTTTGCATTGGAATGAAATAGAGTTTTGTCATCTGGCTGATATTTTTGCAGCTGTATCAGTCAAAGAATTTCATTTGATGATGCAATTTGATTTCAATTTGATTTGATGATTTCATTCTGTGATTCAGTTCATGTTGCAATTGGCTATCTGTATATGTTGGCTGGAGAGGGTAATATCTCTCATTTTACATAAATTGGCTGCCCAAAATATTCAGAAAACAATATATTTTTACTGATGACAATGAGCTTTTATATCCAACAAACTCTAGCAAGTGGCAGTTGAGGTAATATAACAAAGTATGCAATGACAGAAGAGAATTGATTATGTTAAATCATTCTACATTAGTTGCATAACCAGCATTTATCACACAAAGAAGTCATCCATTGACCTATTCAAACATATTCTTATCAAATGCACATTACTCTGTTTGGCCTTTGGGGATGTTACCAAGGAACTTCGCCAGAACAGCCCAAAAAACAAAACTCCCATCTTTCCTAATACTGTAGTTTAAGACAGATACTAGGCTATAAATCAGATAAACATTTTAAAAAAACCCAAACAGCAATAACTAGAAATTGGGTTTTTTTCCTTTACACAGTATTTTTTTCACAATAAATTTAGCTAGGAATTCAACCAATCAGAAGTCATGGGATCATTTAGGTAGAATAAGAGCTTTATCTTAAAGTCCAACCTCTAATGTGGAACTGCCAAATCCACCACTACACCCTGCCCCTAAGTGACTGCAGGGATGGTCACTCCACTTCCCTGAGCAGACTGTTCCAATTCTTTATGTCCTTTTTGGTGAAAAGATGTTTCTTAATATCCAATCTGATTTTAAAGATTCAGAAAATGAGGTGGGATGTCTCTTCAAAAAATTCCTGCCACATGGCAGAAATTCTTTTAGGAATGTGGTCTAGTCTTGCTGTTCAAAACCTCCAGCCTCATGGTGTGTGCTTTTGCATTTCCACTGGTGTGCCTGACAAGCCTGTGGGGACAGTAATCCACAGCTCATTTTTCACTGAGCAAACTGCAGCACAATACCAGAACCAGATAGACCTTTTTTCTTGAATCACACCACATTATGATCTGGGAACTGTGCTTTTGTTAGGGGAGCATTCCCTGCTTAACCTCAAGTGCAGCAATTCCTGTCACTTAAGCTGGGATAATCAAAGGAGAAAAATTCAAACCAAGCAATTCAGCTAGATGATGCAATAGGGAACATTTTAGTATGTCGTAAAAAAAAAAAAAAAATTATAATTAAACACAAAAATCCTAGAAACCCCCTTCTACATGAACCAGACTGTGACTTAATCACATGAGCCCTCAGAAAAACCTCAAGACATAATGGGATTTTTGCAAGGGCCTTCAGAGTTGACAAGTCTGCTAAAGACACATTCAGTCTCATCCCTTTGCTGAAGATATTTTTATTTCCTATATTCTTTTGATATGAAATAAGCACAGACTGGATGTATAGAGCTAATTTTTTAGCCAAACATAACATAATCTAATATTGTACAACTTTAAACTCAAACTCAACACTGACTCATTGAAAAGTGGTGAAATTAGAAACTGTCTTGGCCAACTCTGCAATAACTCACCAGCACAGGAGAGCTTTACTGAAGCCATTGGCAAAAGATTCATTACTGCCTTTTCCTGAAAGCAGTCCTTCAGTTACTGCATTTTTTAAACTTTGCACTGCATAAAAAGGATGACCTGTGCATGGCCCAGATATTGATTTTGCACTCTGAAGCAAAAGCCTCACAAACTTACTCATGGAATGATTCACAGCTTATTATACAATGGGTTTCACTAGCACTTCTCCACCCACTGCTGATTTCCTAAAGCTCACGAGGTAGCCGCAGCAATTACTTACATAGAAAAGCAATATGCTACATTATAAAGTAACACAATACATTTTAGCAACTTATACACAGAGGAGGAGTCAGCACCATGCAAGCAGTCAAGTCTCCATTGGCCACCAACAATTTGCATTACTGATGTGGGTTGGATTTTTTAAATAGAAAAAGGGAATTAATCCCACCAAAACTTCAATTAAAGTGTGGGTATTTTCCACAGGCAAGGCTCCCCTCCTCACACAGAAAAGTTCAAAACAGCGTTACTGGGAAAATCTCTACAATTTTGCAAAAAAATCTTAACCAAGATGCTAATGGCCCATTTGCTGAAAATGTGATATCACATTTTCCCAAAAAGAAAGCTACTAGAATCTCAAGTGAAACAAAATAAAATAAAACAAAAGGAGGTTATTCCAGCCCTTTAGAAGACCAAGCTATAAAAGCAAGTGTGTGCAGAGAGGAGACTAAAGAAAATTACCAAGGGCGATGTTTTAACATAGTTCTGCATTTCTTCCTCAGGGAAAACACTTGGAAAGCTCAGAGAGGTCTGAGTCTTCCAGTACCCATGACAACCTCACTGGGCACCTCTGGTGGGCTCTGGCCAGCACCACTGGTGTGATGCTGTAAGGCAAGTGCTACAGCACTAGGGAAAACAAGAGGAGTGGCTACTGGGTCAGTTAACATCCTTTGCCTTCTATTAATGAGACACTAAGTCCTTCACGCAAACAGCTTTCCCTCTTGACTAGAGGTATAGAAAAAAATCGCTCCAACATTTTTAAAGTCAAATTCTCACCATGGACCAGGATATCATTTCAGGAATAAAGAAAAAAATTACTGAGGTCACAAGAGCTAATGAGTTCTCCCAGCACATGTTCAAAAATACTCTGTGCTACATATAAAATTTGTGAGAGTTTATTCTTAAGTCCCCAAGCCTACGTTAGCTCCAAGGGCATATCAGCACTATGCAAGGCAGAAGACAGAGCATGGGAAGAAGCCAGGTAAACAGTGGAATCCTATCCTGCTCCCACAAATTCTGTAGAGAATATGAATTCCCTAGGACACCCCTACAATTTTTCCTGGGTTTTATTTATACTCATAGCTAAGGATGTGCTGGAATCAACAAGGAAACAAAGAGTGTGTCAACAGCTTCAGGTCATCTTGCCACTAAGAGTCTTTCAACATTAGAAGCTGATTTTGGTACCTAAGTTATTTTCATCGCTACTGCCAATCAACAGAAGGAGAAAGGCAAACTCATCTGATTGATTTTCATTGCCCACAGCTAAAATCTGTCTTAACAGAGGTAGCAAACTTATCATCACACAACATTCTATTTTCTTTATAGAACTGTGCACACAGTGAAATACTAGGGACATGCACCAGTCTCAGACAGCAATTTTACAGAGGAAGAGATAATAGACATCATATTTTTATACCTTTATATACCCTCCATAGATGTCAAAATTAGAAAATATATTAACTCTTTCATTCTTATATTCATCTGTAATGTTTACCAATCCTTATACTGTGCCAAGATTCTAAATGAAAGGTTTGGGACCAAATAATGAATTTCACACCAGGTTTTAGTCTATTGAAATAGAGAGTAAATAAAATCAATCCCAAAATAGCCTATGCAAAAATATTTCATGTATTTGCAGCTTAATGGAAAGCACCAGTATAGGCAAACATTTAAGAGAGATTAAAGAATAAAAGCTTTGTGTCATTTGCTGTTTCACACCTAACTAAAAGGAAACTAAGTTTTATTATTCCTACTTTCCAGGTATGTCTAGTCCCACTGTCAGTACCTCAGTTTCCCTAAGAGAAACTGGTCCCAAGGACAAAAGCTGCTGTTTCTCTGACCATGGTAAAGATGGGCTGTGGTGGCATCTTCCCTCTCCACAGATGTGATCTCAGAAATGCTTATTAGACCTCAGCCTTGAAAAACAGCACCTGGGCAGAGCTTCTCAAGACACTGGCTAGCCCCAAGAACTTGTGCTGCCTAATGAGCTCCTGCTTTGTTTATTTGGGTTTTTGTTTTTTTTAATTCAACACCTTAGACACTTTTTTTGCCTGAATAACAACTCAAGTGGGATAATATTTCTGTTCTCAAACTTTCAAAGAAAGCTTTTGACCAGAAATGCAGCCAGAGTGAAACATTGTTATGAATAAAGCCGACTCCCTTGGGGCCCTATAAACAGTGGTCCAAAGTGAGACCCTTGGAGATCTCAAGCACTGGTCTGCAACCATCAAACTGCCTCTGAGTGGGGCCTCTCAGAGCCAGTGAACTCTCACATTATCTATACTCATCTGATACCCTCAGCTCTTCAAGGCTCAGCCCTTCACCCACTAAGATGCAAAGGCATCTCAAGTGAGCATTTCACTGCCTCCAAGGGGAAATTTTTGCAGGTGCCTTGTGTACACTCTATATCTGTGTGCCTGTGCTGCAAATGTGCCAAGAGTGCTGCTCTCCTGCATTCTTAAATACCCTATATTTATAAGTTAGGCCTGTAAGTTAGTATTGTGGTATACTAAATCCTATACAAATCCTTTGCTGAACTCTTTAACTTAGGTTACAAATGCAGCTAAACGTTGTTAAGTTTAACTTAAGTGCTGTTAAGTTTAAATAAATGTTGTGCCTCTAGGCCATATTCCTTTCTATCCTCCTGTCTCTCCACCCACCTCTGCCTCCATAGTTTTGGCTTTATTTCGGTTTGGATTGATTAACTCTGGATTTTTGTTTACTTTTCCTTGGTGTGCCTTAACCATTTCACAAGTAGCAGAGTGAACCTTGCCAATGAATTTGGTTGTGGTGTCACTTTTCTATTAAACCTATTCATATTGATGCCTTTGTCCATGACTCTTTAAGGAACCAAAATCACTCGTTCACAACACAGGCCACTGTTTTATTTTTAGTTTTAAGTCATTCTGGACCTTCATCATCATCATTTCATCAAGGTAGGGAAGCCTTGAGACTTTCAATTTTGTAAGGAGTTACTTCTGCAAGTGACATAAAACGTGCAGAAAAAGCAGCTGGATTTCAAGCAGCATGCTCATGTCATCAACTGGCAGTGAGCTGTGTCCAAAGATGCACACTCAAATGAAAACTTGGCCTTACAAGCACTATCCATCCCAGTGCACCAGGGAATCCACTGATCATTTGGGCTGGAGATGAAATTTCTCTTTCAATCCAGAGCTCTGTAAAGAGCAGATGTTCTCAATGAAGTATCCATAATGATGCCAAGATGTTTGGATTTTTTTTCCATAAGCAGTTAATTTCACATCCAGCAACGTGTGCAAGTAATTTAATGATGTTCCTTCTGATGCAAAGACACCTCACACTTGCCTGTACTGACTTTCACGTGGTGCCAAACTGCCTGAGCTACAGCCACACAGACACCAGCGACTGTAGGGCTGGACATGGGGAGCTGTATGGCAGCTCCCATCTCACAGCCAGAGCCTGCACTGGCATCCACAGGTGCTAAAGCAGAAACCTCCACTCTCATGACCATTCCTTCCACACTAGATGTAGCCTCAGCCCTGTTGCTGGGTTTGATTAGGTTCTTGAACTCCTCTCTAGAGTACATTAACACCCATCAAGTTAAATGTGTCACCCATTTATTCTCCAATCCTTGAAGTTATTAGGACGCATATTAACAGTTCTGTCCTGATATGGAAAAACAAATAAAGCCATTCCATTGTTGAAAGCAGATTCACTCCTGTTCTGATCTGAAACCCTGTCCACAGAAGTGAAAACAAAAAGAATAATTACATTCATACATTTAGCAGTGAAGTAACTTCAAAATTTGAGTATTCTGTTTAGATTTATGTAGTAACTTTAACCGTAAAGGGATACAGTACAACACAGCCCTACTCATGCCAGCAGCTTACCCCATTAGGTTTCAACAATACAGTTCAAACATTAGGACTCTAGTTGCCAGACCTGCTCCTGTGCTGATAGCTGGGCCAAATTGGACACTATTTTCAGCATCTTTGTGCTACACTGCAGAAATGCAACTCCTATGCAACTCTGTCCTCTTACAGACAGTACACAGGGGAGTGAAGAAATTTATCAAAGTTTTCCTGCTCTATCATCATTTGAGAAAACAATGGCAACACTGGACAAAGTTGGCCAGCAGTGTGCACTCCTCCTGCTTTCATGGATAAATTAAACATGGAGAACATTTGAAACATTTGTCCAACATGTACTGCTATCAGCACAAAGCCTTTTCTTACAGTCAAAGGCAAGACTATGCAAATCCAGGCAAGAACACAGCCAGGACACAATGTGTTTTGAATATCCTGACTGGCATCTAGTCCCTTGGGAACCACTGCCAGCAGGAACAGATGAGCTACTCTGTGCTGAGAAGGTTTAATAAACATGGCAGTTTTCAGCAGCTCCCTGACACCTCCACCATCTGCTACAGTAAGATATTATTGTGAAACAAGAGTCATGCGAGTCTGAATGTGCTTGGAGTACAGTGAAATGAAATTCATGTTAACCAAAATGGGGTGTAACAGCACAGCTATGCACTGGGAAATATCCTTCACTGGGTCTCCCTGTCTGATGGCTGTGAGCAACCCTTTTAAGGGCAAACCTCTGTTTCATGAAGAAAATTATTTTTTAAAAAGGCAGGATTTTCATTCTTGATAATTTCAGGATTCATTAATAACTGCAGCACACGCAAGGAAATTGCAAGGGATAGATAACGGAGGATCAAAATGCAGGATCCATGCCTTAATGCACCCAGTGGAACTGGCTTGTCACAACATCCTGTGAGTCTATTTTAAATTTCCACAATGTACCTGGAGAGGAAATACATTTCAGACCAACAGCATGACAAAAACACATCACATAATTGCTGTGGCCACTATCATTGTGCTCTGGCTTATCAGAAATCAATGTGAAACAATCTAAATCTGAGTGGCAGATGCTAACTGCCTCCAGAAACGTGTAACTCCATTATTATGACAAAAAAGGACCACAGCAGAAGTCCAGCTTCCTTACGGCAACAACTGAGGAACTGGTTCCACAACCACTTCTCAACAAGCTTAGCTTTCCACAAAGTATCTAAAAAATGAAAAGTTTTGCAAGCAATTAAAAAAAAAAAACCAAACAAAAAAACCCCAAAAAACAAACAAAAATAACCCCATCACACAACAGAAAACACAAACTAGACACAGACTTCACAAAAAAACGTTATTCTTTCCAATCAATCCCTTGACTGTATTCAGGCCTTCCTGCAGCAAGGGACGAGCCCTGTCAAAAAATTAATCCCAACATCGATTGAACAGCAGCCAAAATAATTATCTGGTCCATATTTTACCTCATGTTTGGGTTGCCTAACACACCTAATCAAATCCATAGGTTTGGTCCCTTCCCAGCCTCTACACTGCTTCTCCCTGTTTCAGATGCAAGACAATGTACAAAACGCATTTCAGATGGAATGATTCAAGATGGAAAACATACAGTCCATCCAGAAGGAAAGATTCTCTAAAAGAAAAAGCTCCAAACCTCTGTGTATCTGGTAGCTTTTCTTGCTATATGTTATTTTTGCTTCCTGGGCATAAGAGATAAGAAATGAACTTTTGATTTCATAGTATGAAAGTTTCCCATCAATACTACTTAAACTTACCATTGCCAAGGAAGAGCCTCAGCACACATCAGCTTGATAGGAAATATGAAAAGGCAACGTAATATTTTGATGATCTGGTGGGTCCCTGGAATCTGGAAAACAGCAAGTGCCACTGTTTACAGAAAGTCCATCTGGTCTTTAAATATGAATCAGATTCTGTCCTGAAAATTAAAAGGAATTGAAGCAGGAAATATTGTACTTCATCTCACACTGGAAGCTGATTATAATGGCAGATTGTGTATTACAGGTCTACTGTAGCTATGCGTTCAAACCCCACATTTCAGAGTGTTAAGCTAATGAGTTAATTTGCAGAAACTGTACAGGAGCAACCCAGAAGCCTGGCAGCCCACTATTCTGAACATCTCACTGATTTAGCACGGGTTTTAAGTTGTCACCTTCACTCTGCCTCAGAAACCTTCAAGCTATCACACACTGGGAACTGAAACCTGTGACTGTCCATTGCTTCTGGGTACAGAGAGAGGCTCTGGGCCAAAAGGGTGTTCTGGTTTCTGCTCTGGCTGTGCAACCCTAAAGAGTTTGTGGCTGTTGTACCCTGCTTTTCATAACAGCAATCAAGACAGTTTGATATAATAACACAAAAATTTAACAGCACAGGAAAGTGTGAATAAGGGTTAGAGGATAACAGTGACAGGTCACATTTGGTTGAACTTGCACAGGATGAGATCTTTCACTTGCCTTAAAATTCTTAGTTTAGAATAAAATAGGTAGCAGAGCCTCATCCTTTCTTCCCATCTATACAAACTGACAAGTTAGAAGTTCAACCAATGCTTTCCTCCAGCAGAAATAGTATAGATGTAGAAAATCACTACCTCCCACCAGCCCCACAAAGCAAAAGCAGGCAGTGATGTCCAGATCCCCCAAGAAAAGATATATTTTAGAAGGCTGTTCCCTATAGCAGCCATACAAATCCATACATCCACACATGCAGTATCTTGGAAGAGTTCTCTTCCTTGAAGCTCACGCAGCGGCTAATTTGTATAGCAATGGTGATTTGGCTGTGTGACAGAAATCACAAGCAACACCTTCACACAGGACCTTCCTAATGATTCACAGTGAAGCTGTCCTCATCAATTGTGATTAATTTCCAATTTCTCTACCTATTCTTTACTTCTAAGTCATTCCAAGATTGAAACAACTCAACACCCATTCTCCGTGTAACACTGGGATCTACAGAATCCCATGCACAGATGTGTTACCACAATGCTCTAGTATTTCACATTAACAGCATTCCTACCTTCTCTCTCGTTCTCTTACCTGCTCACATGCTTGTTGGGTTACATTAAACCATTATTGTGCTAAAAAGCAAAGAAATAAACTGTATTAAAGCATTCCCCAAATAGACCTCTGCAGTACCAGTGGGAGAGACACACTATGAGGCCACACATA
>WAAG01077521.1:4268-19343 GCA_013390105.1 Tichodroma muraria
GATCATCTTTTCTCTTTTCCTTTAAATTTATTTTAAAATATTTAATTTTTAAAATGTTACTAGCCCTTTAAAAACCTGTAATAAATGCTTTACAAGTGGCTAGACACCTTCCCTGGTGGTTTAATTTATACAAGCAGGAAACTTTCTCTCCTTCTTTCTCTCTCTCTTTCTTGTTTTCTTTAAACCAACTGACGTAATGCCAAACTTTGCTTTAAAAGAACAGACAGAAGTAATTGGTAGCTTTTAACTTTTAATAATGTTCTGGATTGGTTTTGGTGGCCAAACTGCATTTTTTTTAAATATCAAGTAAAAACGGGCTTGTGGCCTGAGGAAGAAAGGCCCTGTTGATGCAGTTATTTTTATTCTTGTTTTTCAATCTGTTATTAAAAATCTTTCCTGCTGAGCTCTGCTGGATTTCTCCAATTGCTCTTTGTGATGGCTAGTGCATTTCAGGTTACGGTAACTTAAACTGTTTTCTGATTTTTAGTTTTTTTTCCCCCCATGGGCACTTTTGGATGTTTTATCATTTTTTTTTGTTTTGTTTTAATTTGATTCCACCCAGCATTCCTTCTGTCTTGTCCAGCACCTGACTCCTTCTTTCAGAGAAACAATTTATTTTGATTCAGAGAGAAATAATATGTTAAACGTACCTTTGATGGCTTTTCAATGAATGTTATTTTCCTCGTATGAGTGTGTTTTACACCTGTTAGTGACGCTGATTAGGAAGACACTCACTAGCCATTGCAGAACGCATAAGAGATCTTATCTTTCAGAGTGTCCACTTTCTGTGTGTTCTCCACCCCGTCTCTTAAAGCTAAACAAGATTTTAAAATATGTTTAGTAATAGTATCGAGTGATCTGTATCTGTTTGCATTAACTTCATATTATTAACAAGAAAAACAAGAAAACCCAACAAAAGGATTTTTTAAAATAACTGTAAAATCCAGTCAACACACTTTTTCCTCATTTCTTTATTTTGTTCAGGGTTTTGTCTCTCTTTTCCTTAATTTCTTTCTTGCATCTGCTGGGGTTTTGAGCACAAGCAAACTTTCTACAGTAAAAGATGGAGTTGGGCAATAGACTTCCTTGACGAAGTTGACGTCAGGACGACTTCATAAGTTGGCAAGTAGGAAAATCGTTCAAAGACTGAGTTGGCTTGTGCCAGTTTTCCCTTCCTTTAGGGGAGACACTCCACCCAGTAGGAGGTTACCCCACCCAATGTGGAGAGCTATAATTCAGTGGCAACACTTTAAATGTCAATCCTCCCTAGGGTTTAAACCCCAGACTTGTCTTGCCTCAATCTTTATATTTAATCTAACATTCAATCTGTTGAAGTAACATCTCATCTTCATAAGCACTTCTGGGGCCTGATCCTGCAATTCTCATTCTTGAAAAATACTTACTGTCATCAGGGGGACTTTTGGATTCAGTAAGAGCTGCAGGATTGGCCTCTGCAGAGTTGTGTGTGTCTGTGTCTGTGTGTCTGTAGGTAAGATTGTGTCTGCCTGATGAATACTGTATAATCCATGTTGTTTAAGATGAAATTGTAAAATACTTAAAGATCTGAAGAAGCCCTGGAGTAGTAATGCTGTGAAAGAGATTTTCCTCAGTAAGTGAAGTATACATATTTTTAATTTAGCAATTTCCCAGGTTAAAATATGATTTTAAAAGGGTGCAACTCTTAAAAATTTAAGGCATTTTTACCATTTTTTTCTGTATTTCTCTACATCATGCTGTAGACTTATTTTTGAATGCTGCTTTCAGCAATTTTTTCATCTCTAAAGGAAAATGAAAATCACAGCCTGTAGTTTAGTACCCACAGGAAGCATTGGGATATTTGGATAAGACTGAGAACGCTCAAGGAAAAATTAGGCTTTGGTGTATTTTCAAAGTCAATGTGTGATTTTTATAGGCACATTTACTTCATTGTGGTGCCTATTCTCAAGCAGTCTTTCTAGATCCCCCATTACATTTAGCAAGGCTGACAATGCAAGAGGAAATGTATAATTTGATATTGTAAAAATGTTACAGAAAAATTGCTGGTGTGTTCATCTCTCTGTATTTTGAAAATACTCCAGCATTTTTAGTTTACTAATAGATCTGGGGAAAAAAGTCTGTAAAAGATGATGCTAAAAATCATCAATGCACTGAATGTTTCTCAGCAAGATTTACTTAAAGAGAGCGCTTCGGTTTTGCCTCAAACCATTTCAAGCCACCTCTGATCCAAGAATGTACCAGTTTTTGGTTCCTGGAAGATTAAGCATGACAGTTTCTGTTATATAATGAACAGCAGTATTGTTTGAACAAAGGTAACATATTTTGATTTGTGTACCTTTTTTGGCAGCTGGCACTAGAGTGGGTCTAAAATGAGTGGTGATCTAACAGTGTAAATATCTGAATGTTCTTGAAACACACGGTATAGATGTAGTGTGTTTAAATCATTGAATCTATCTACCTATATTATATAGAATGTGTATGTATGTATATATACAAAGCCGTAAATGGTGTGTTCTGCTATCTGTAGCTTTCAAATGTGTATCCTTTGGGTATTCCTGACCTACTTTGCAAAGTCTACAGTCTGAAGTACATACTGAAACTTAAAAAATTAAACATACAACTTGGTGGTTCACAAAAAAAAAAAAAAATGCAGGGGAATTTTTTGCTAGTAGTTAATTAAAAAAAGAAGGGAAAAAAAGTCATGGTCTGCCTAGCCAAATACCTTGCAGACTGCTTTTGGATATCCCAGTGACATTACAGGGATTATTTAAAAAACCCCAAAATCTCAACTTATTTAAAAAAAGTTTGAAGTAGATACTGAAGTTAAGTATTGCCTAAAATTCCTATATTTCATGTGGTTTAATGAGAGCTAAATGACTTAGGATAAAGCAGTTTTCTTTGGGGGTGAAGGTTTTCAGTGTTTCCACCATATGAGTCTTCTTGACTTTCTCACACACCACTTTTCAGGCAGAAGCTCTGAGATGTGGAACATAATCGAAAACTTACTGTGCAGATGAAACTTTGCTTCATGAATTCAGTTAATGAAAGAAAGATAACTCCAGTTTCCTAACCTGAACGTAGTTTGCTTTTCTGTTTAGAGTTCTCAGTGTTAGGTGTAATAAATACACTCAGCAGACGTTGGCCAGCTGCAGTTACAGAGTACAAACCAAAAATGCAATACAAGTTGATCGTTACTAAGCCTTCCTCCTGCACGAATAGATATGGACAAACATGCATACACACAGTTAATAAACTAAACCTTGCCCCAAATACCTGAGGGAAAAGCTTGTGAAAATAGATTACCCTTACCATGTGCCTTGCAGGTAAACAGTATCTGCCTCTGCTAGAGCAATGGGAGAGGAGAGCTGCTGAGCAGAGGCTGCCTGCCCATGCCGCCCGGGCACCCAGCTCTGGAGACTGGAATCTGGGGGCCCTCAGTAAAAATCCCACCTCTCATTTCAGCTGTTACAGTGGTAGGAAGGAAGAAACATTAACTCATGTCTCCCATCTACTGTATTTACTGTTTTCTTTCTGTGGCCTGCTACAGACATCTGAAATTTATGCCATCCAAGTTGTTTCCTTTTACGTTCTTCAGATCTGTAGTTTTCTTTAGAACTAAACTCCTATTTGCATGTTACGTCTATCATGAAAAAAAAATAATGTAATGGATTAAATTAATCCTGTAATAGTTGTTTGAGCATACTGTAGGAATGTAAATAATTTTGTGGCATTGAGCTCATATTTCCAGTCTTATGGGGGGTAAGATCAGAAGTTATCAACAGCATATATCTGAATCATTCAGCTACAATAAATCTTCTAACGAATACCCACCCTTTGCACAACCAGAGATGTTCTCCAAGACTGTTGAAACTCTGCACACATCAGTATCTTATGTGCAAGTCCATATGCATGCCTAGTAGATATATCTTCAACTACAATCAGATAGTATGTTAGTCTACAGCAGCTGCAACCAAAGTAGTCTGTGGACAAAAAGTTTGATTGCCACTTGATTGCTGCTGGCTGTCTTTTTCCCATAGAAAGTCCCAAAGAATTGTTAGTTGAAAAAAACCTGTGGAGTGTGGCACTGACTGCAGCTCTGCTGGAACTCAGGATACAAAGCATTAAGTGCCTCATCAATATCAGATCAGAAGTGATTGCGCATAATTAATTTCTGTCTAGGTGTCATTCTGTCATATGTAAGGTATGCTCTGCCTCTGTTACTCTGTCCATTTCTCCCTCATGCAGATCACTCTCTTCGGCTGCCCTACGCACATACATCCAGTCTAAAAATACATGGAAATGGAAGTCCATCTGTGTTGCATAATTTTTTACAAAAACACCAGTGTTTGTATTGTTCTTTCTCTGAGCCCTTAATGAGTTTAAAGAATTTAATGTGACTTAATGAGGATTCTTATTCTGTTTCTGACACAGACACTAATGAGGGAAAAGTAGAACAAATTGAAAACCAACTTTTACTTGTTAGTTTCATGATGTCATCAAATGCAGGATATTACAACTCCTGGAAAAATTTACAAATCTAGGCAAGAATCCATTCTGCATCACTGCCTTTTAGTTGTTTGTGACAAGAGGTTTGCTAGTAGAAAAACAAAGTTTAGCATAACTTGATTTTTTTTTTTTTTTTAATGTTTAGGATGGTTTGTTTTTTTGGCAAATGATTTCTGGAAAAGTGAATCCAACCTGCTTTGTCTGTCAACCCGGCAGAAACTTAAATACTGCCAAAGATTGACCAAAGATTGATTAATCTCTCTGATTATGGCCCTGATCTGCACCTGTACTTGGAAGGGACAAAACTTCTTGTAGCTTCATCCAGAGTAAGATCCAGTCCTCACTGGGCAGTGTCTGATTCTGTTGCAGCTTACTGAGAGGGAACTGTGACTTTGGGGCTTCACGTTACACTTACTAGAGTGTGGTACCTTACAGCAGTTCGCTGGACTTAGGACACAGTAACAATATTTTATAAGGCATTGCCTTGCTTTTCTGTTGCCCCACTTAGGATGGTCAAGGGTATTTCACTGTATGAAGCTGCCCTTCAGTGGGACCACAGTTAGTCTGTCACCTTTAAAAGTGATTATTGTGGTTGGAAAACAGCTTGTTTCCCAAAGGGGAATGAAAACTAAAAGTAGGTTTAGGAAGTGCACCTGCTTCTGAGCCCTGCTGCTACTCATTGGCTTCACGGGCATGCCTTTACATTGTCCTCACCAACTGCTCTCCAGAAGGCTTGTGGAGATAGCAGTGAAGGACAGCAGTGTAGAAAGAGTGACTGAGGTCTGGTATGACAGGTACATATCTATGGAAGCAGGCTCTAATGCCCTCACCAGGTTGCATGCCATGCATCAGGGTGTTTTTGTCAGGCCAAAGGAAGCAGTGACTGTCATAATCCACAAAACGTGCTTTTGGTGTAACCAAACTGCAGAAAGTTGCAGCACAGCACATAAAATGGTTTTTTATAACATCTGATTTTTTTTTCCAGCAGTTAGTACTTTTAACAATATCAGATAAATTGCATGTGTGATTTCTTAGGTTGATGTTAACCCTTGCCTCTTCTGTGAGGAATTTTATGGCTTTGCATTTATTTTTTTAAAATTAGTTGTTGGCTTCATATTTTTTAACTGCAACAAAAGATAGCTAAAAAAATAAACAGCAATTTGAATTGGAAATATGGGCATTTTTGACCAACTTCCTTGAGTATTTTCATACAAACAGAAGAAGAAAGTAACTTGTTTGATTGATTTTTATGTATGTATATGTGTGTTTGTGGTTTGTGTGTTTTGTTTTTTTTTTAATAAAGGTTTTCATAATTTGGTAGTTCGACAAACATGCGTATAGTCTGAAAATATTTCTCACAAATGGCAGGTCTGAGTTGATAGCTTGTAGGCAGACAGAGTCTAGAGCCGCAAAACTATCTTCTGGAGTTTTAAAACACTGGAAAGTAAGATTTATTGGACCTTAAATATCCCAGTGGTGCAGATTTATTTGGTGTTCATGGCAGTCTCAGCTTAACTTTCCTTGGAGATTTGTTGTGGTACTGCATTATCTAAGGAACATTTAAAATCGTTTGTCTAGGGTTTTTTTTTGTTTCAGTTGTTCCTCAATTTTTATTTTTGCATGTGAAAATCTTTACTAAGAAAGATGACCTGGCAGCTCTGCTGAACTTTATGCTGCAAAACATTTTACCTGAATAGGACAAAATTAAGCATCTGAAAAGCTGACATTTTGAAAGATTTTTGTATCTATAGTGGTGCATGACAGTGGCTAGTTGTCAGTGGGAAGGAGCTTAAAAAATAGTTACAGGAGAAAGAAGCAGCAGCTGTGGAATTTATTTTAATCGAGTGAATGAGATTCATGGTTAAGCAAATTTCACCTTCTTGGGTCTTCAGAATTTATTGCCGAAAAGACATAATGCCTGAATAGAAAGAGAACTAAGATATTGTAAAATCCACTATGATGTGAAGTGCTCTTATTACACATGAATACAATTTATTTATTTTTTTCTCTCCAGCAAACTGTGACTTCTTTTGTCTGAAGGAATTTCAGATTAGCCCCTACCAGAGTAATGCTGTCATAAACCCTGCACTCCTCACCTGTATCTCTGTGCAGTGTGATGGGCTGTTGTAGTTTTCACAGAGTTGCTGTGCTGCTTTCAGTCTGGAATGGGACTGCATTGACTTTACTTTTGCAGAAAAAGTACATTTTCTTAGAAAATGCACTACATGAAAGAAGGAAGGGCAAGGAGAACGGAGAGAGTGCTCTGATATATGAGCTGAGATTATGGATGTTGTAATGCTGTTTTTTTGTAGGACTGTAGAAAAATCACATTGGGACCAAAGTTCCTGTGGATTACCATGCGATATTTATTACCATTTTCCTGTGTTTTCCCTGGTTAGGATCTAATCCTTCAATGTCTGGAGCTGCGTGGAGTTAAGAATTTGTCCATTCAGAAAGGAAAACCTTGCCAGCTATGGGATTTCACTGTTTCACTACCTGTACTTATTTATTCCCCCCTCTAAAATTTCTGAGAGCAAGGGGATTGAGAGTGGAAGACAGAGATGGAGGATAGCTAAACTGAAGGAGTAGCAGGGGCATGTATCTGCTCAGTAAATAGTGTTTACTGATTACTGTTTACTGTCAAGCAGATTACTGCAGTTATATTTCTGTGAAGCAGCCCACATGCAGCCAGTGCAAAGGAATGAAGCGAAGTTGTGTGCAATTCTAAGGTAACTGAAAGACGTGCTTGTGACATACTTCTAGCAAAAACCATTTTTGGCTGCCCAGTACCCTCTTTGAATGCTGCAATTTTGCGAGTGACACATTTGATTATGAGCAGCCATCAAAGTACTCACAGGCATCTTGTTTGGAAGAAGAATGTGCTTGAATTAAATATTTGCAGGTCAGAGAAATATGTTGATTTGTTCTTTTAATTTGTCACCTCCCTGGTCTTTTTCAATTTGTTCAATAGTTATTCAGTTTTGGAGTTTATTTAAAAGAGATGATAAAGTTTACACTTTTGCATTCCTTACTTGTGCAGAGCTTCTATTTGCTTCCTTGAGAGAGTTGGTCTGAGGAAGAACTGCTGCCTGCTTTTGCTTTGATATGGATAGGATGTGGTTATATAGGGGTCCCCTCATCCTTAAAGCTCCCTTATTGCAATGAACTCGTCGCCTTCTTGGGGAAGAGATTTTCAATCCCTTCTGTCAGGTTTTAGGGAACAGTACGAACTGTCTTACTAGAGCTGGCAGTGAGGAAATGGAAGGGAATCTGGGCACATCTTACCTCTTTGTTAGGAGGAGAAAGGTATGGGAAGCCTCTGCTGAGCTTGCCTGGTAATTTTTTGGTTATCGTCTTCTCATAATGGAATATGCACGTAGAAGAAACACAGAAGTTAAATGTTTACTTTAAAGACGCTTTATCGTCAAGCATAGAGACCTGACAGTTTCATGGTTAAGTGCCTACAGTTGTTTTTGGCTTTGCAGTTGTTGAATTAATCACTGCAAAGCTAACTAATTGTGTACCTTTTAAAGCTTCCCTCCCTACTCTTTTAATGAAAGGGAGATATTTTGCTCTTTCTGACTTTGGAGTTCGGCTATCCCATTAACTACTAACAGCAAGCTCTTCAGCTTTTACTGAGTTACCTCAGGAGTCATTCTAGTATATGGTGAATTTACTTACTGATCCAGTTATTTATAGCCTTCAGTGTCCATGCTATAGAATGAGCAAAATGTTTTTAAAAAAGTGTTTTAAAAATACTTTTTACAGTTGTATAGAAAATGCTCTCTCTTTAATTCTGAGTTTACAGACGGTACTACTGCTACTGTTTTGATTTGTGTGAGACATTATCTTGATGTCTTACTAAGATGTTTTGTAGCCAAAATTTAGTGTTTAAATGGTTTAAATTTTTTAAAAATTTTTTTCCTCCTTAAGTGTTAGACACGGACAAAAAAATTACAAGGATATCAACTTTATAGTGAGCTGCACGTCCGGGTTGATGGAACTGCAGCTAGTTAAACTCCTCGGTTTTAAAGAAAGATGAAAAAGTCGCTGCAAAGATTAGCTTAATTTCTGTCAACAATTTTATTAAGGCAAAGACAGAATCGAAGGCTGAATGGACAAAGCTGGCATTTTTGCCATTTGGTTACTTTTTTCTGAGGCTGTGTAAGCTTTTTTCTCTCTAATAAAAAAATTAATGTAGAATTCAGTGTTTCCCACAGGAGAACCTTCACAGATTTAGCATAAAGAAAGTGCATTTTAATTCAAAGACACTGGTACATTTCTTAAGGCTTTGAAAACAGTAATCCAACAGGTATATAAAGCTCTAGTGATAAATATGATGATATTTTGTATCTACTCTTCATGTTCATTTTAGTGCATGTTTAGAATTACACCATTTATTTAAGATACCAAATTTATTCTTCATTTTAAAGACAAGTCTTGACTTCTCCATTTACTTTTTTTATGTCAGCTGGCTTGTTTCAACTCAAACACAGGTTTCACTTCAAGAACTTTTAATAATTTAAAAAGAATCTCTGATTGCAGTTGGAAATTTTGTGTATATAACTAAACTAACAAGTCTGTTTATTGCATGGGAGAGGCTCTAGCGATATAATTTATCTTAGGGTCCACATTATTGGAAGGCAGAACTAATGACAGTGCACACTGTATATTAATGTAGTCCACTTTCAGCACTGTATAAATAGTATTGTAAATACACACCTGCAGAGTGTCTGCAGTTATATGGTCATTGCACAGAGTCCCTCTGTGCTTTCCTAATATATATCCAGTATATATCTCTGTGTGTATCACATCTTGCTAACCCAGGCAGCATACTACAGCTGCTGTTCCTCTTGAGGAGACGTCTATAAAATGAACACTTGCAATGCCAAAATTCTGGGATGGCTTTAAGCAGAACACATGGGCGTACTGTTACTCGGTCTTTTCATACCCGCCCAGTCCGTTTCCCTGCACAGGGCTAGCTACACAAGATGAGCTGGGTGTCAGTCTGAAATGTAGGCTGGTCCTCTGAGTAGGGCAGAAGATAAGGTGTGACATGAATAACTGGGAGCTTTCTTGGCTTCCCAAAGAGGGATGTAGTGAAGAACTAATCAGAAAAAACCATTATTTCTTTAAAAACTATGACAACTACACTAGCAGCAGGTTCTTTAATTTTCATTAAATTAAAGAACCTTCTGTAGCAGGGCCCTCATCCTAAACTTTTCCTTTATTTCAGCAAACAGCCCTGGCAATGCCATCATCTACCCTGTGGTGTTTGCATACACATATTCAGGGTAGCCTGAAATCTAAATACGAGTTGCTGGTTGCCTGTGGTAGCTGAGGCTCCTTCCCTCCGCTGCACCTTGGAGCCTCTTCAAGCTCATGGTAGAAATCCTGGGTTGCTCCCAGGGCCCAATTCTTCCATGGGGCTAGAGAGGCTGCCGGTTCAGGGGAGACCACCGTGTCCCCTGGCCACCTTGGCAGGGGTGGCTCTTCCCCCTGAGCTGTGCCTGCCCGCCCCTCTGTCCTTTGAACAACTCGGGCTGGCTCCCATCCCGGGGACGCTCCTTTGGGTTTGCCGGTGGCAGCTACTGCACGTCTGGGAGCATGGCTGGGAGCTGGACGCTCGGGCGCCTGCTGAATGTGCCAACTGCAGGCGAGTGCCGGATTTGGGGCCCCCATCCCCTCTGCAGCAGCATGTGCAGGTGGACCCCACGTTTTGGGCTGCAACCGCTGACGTCCATGGTGTCCCTGGGGAGGGAGAGGAGCCCCTGTCTAGCACCCAGAATGCTGGAGGGCAGGAGGGAGAGAGGGATCTCCTTTTTAAAAGGAGTTGTTTTTTTTCTCACCCCTGTTCTTTATTCATAAACCTAACGCAGTTCCACAATTCCCAGACATGTAAAGCTGCAGGGCTTTTTTTGTTTTGTTTAAATCTTTCTGAACCAGCCAAATTTTTGAGGTTGGCACGAGATGCAGCCAGTACCATGGCCTTCCAGGGCTTGCTTGGTCTAGAAGTCTGCAGATGTTTTCTGCTGGATCTGACTCTTAATGAACAGAAAAGATTTTGGCGTCCTTATTTATTTATTTTCAAGGGGAAAATGTGGTTTAAAACGTTGATAATTATGTTTTACATGAACTACTCAGACTTTATGTGACTGTATGGGAAAATGAATGCCCATCAATTAAAAAAAAATTCTTTATTCATAAAGCATTCATATTTAAAGTGATCTGTCTTTTTTTTCCCCCTCCTCTCCTTAATGAAAATAGGGTTTGAGGAGTATTACAAATAATTATTTTTTTTAATTACATAGATTTCTACATCAGAATTCTTGAAGATGGCCCACTGTGATCCTCTGGTGGAAATACCAGGGCTTTTCAAAAGCTTTATAATTATCTGTTCTCACTGCTTCCCTCTTTGCAATATACACATAGTAACTGAAAAAAGGAGAAAAAAAATATTCCAGGAGGGATCCACCTACACATGTGCATAGGTCAGGCACATACGTCTCATTCAGAATGATTAGTTTTCTTTTGCAGCCATCAGGTAGTACTTCCCACCATCAAAACCCAGCTTGTGTGCTCTTTCAGAGGGAATACTTATCGCAAAGCTGCAGCGAATTTTAATCAAGGTTCCCAGAGTAGTTTACAAGCAGTAATTGCCTCTTAAGGACAGGATGAAGTATTATACCCATTGTACTGATGGGTGAGCCAGGGCACAGGGAACCTAAATAACTGCAATGTTAGTGAGCTAGTGGCAAAACTGTGATCAGAGCTTTGGTGCCTTCATTCCTGGTGCTGCTAAGATACCTCCCCTTTAACCCACTGGTCTTCCTTTCTTAAAACAAAAGAAGTCAGACTCTGACATCTTTTATTACATATTATATGGGAAATGCTGTACTTGCTCTGAAGTTGATGTAAACCTGTGTGAATGTGCTCTTGTTTTATGTGTTTGCAAAGTGTGAAGGCCCTTGTGGCAGGACTTCCCTTGAATTTTGAACCTTACACTTTTCTGCTGTCTTCTGTGGCTCTGGTAAGCCACTGGATCATCCCCAAAATAGCTCCTGTGGCGTCTGTTACTGATGTATCACTGCGCCGTGAGTGACAGAAAGAATTCCACTTTTCAGCACAACAGTTCACTTGCTAAGTGATTCCCCAGCATGATACATGCTCTGTCTTGTATTTAATTATCTTTTAATTATCAAAGCAGTAATGAAGTTGTGCATAAGAAGTGTATGGATCAATAAAAAACAACTAAAAATTATGAAGGAGCTGACAGGCGGAGTCCAGCCATTCTTCATATGTTAGTTTCCATTTTTCTGAAAAGTTTTTGTCGTTTTCTTGAGAGCAACATTAGAAAAAAGGATTTAAGTTTTTGTTGTTTATTCCTAGCCGCTTATGATCATGCTTACATTTTCAGTGCATTGTGAGAGGTGGTGTGAGTGCTAATGAAAGTTTGTATTGGAGTAGTCCCTAAGAATTTGATCATTTTTATAAATTTATTAGCACCATGAAAGATTTCCTGTCCTAAAAAGTCTGCCAGCAAACGTCATAACCCTGAGTGGGCAGAACCATGTGGTAGGTTTGACTGAGCCCCTTTGACAATTATATCATTTATTTAACTGTCTATCTTTAGAAGTAGGGAAGCTCACCTTTGGTTTCAGAGGCATGCTGAAACTCTCGCGAGGCATACATGGTGAGGGCAATAGAATACCAGAGTGCTCGCTTGCCTTTAACTACTAAATAATGTGGTTGCACATGACACAACAAGAACAGAGGTATAATCCTGCCCTGTGAAGCAGGTCACATGTTTCAGGTTCTCTCTGTAATGTATGCAAAGTAGCTGCTTAAATCATTATGAGTGTGTAAATCATCATCTTCATAAACAATACCATCAAGGTACAGTCAGGCAACATGTCTCTTATGGGTTGACTGGAGCTGGAATTTCTTTCAGATGTTGAGGAGGTACGTCAGTGCATGTGAAGCATATCTGTTGCTGCTGCAGTGTGGTCTCTGCAATGTTTTGGATTTCTAAGATGAATATTATTTAGGATGCCTTCTTCACATTGAAGTGCAGAGAAAGGAGGAGGACGTGAATGAGGCAAATGAACAGCTTGTATGATTCAAGGCTTCCATGGAAAATTTGCTACTTTTTCCTCTGGCTTTTTAAGTCATGCAACTGATACCCATTTATTTCTCTGCATAACTTTAGTAAGTATTTGAAACTCCTGTTCTTACGTCTGTTGTGCATTTGGGGAGGAAAAGATGTGTTGAGTGATGTGTGAGAATCCTATCTTCTGTTTTATCCATCATTTCCCTGTATGGGTTATGACACTGTTTTTTCTGTTTTTCTTTAACATGCCGGTGTACTTTCTGTAACTCCCAAGTAACACTCCACACCTCTTTAACGCAAAGCTGACTAGTTCAGTGCTGAGTGAAACTGAAAGCGAGACTAATCTTAAGAACCCTGCTGTACTTCTGCATAAAGTATAAATATGCGCTATTATCATTATTATTTATTTGTCATTGTTATTATTACTGGAGCTTGTATTTTGTTGGGGGGGGAGAAGTCGGTGCGCTGTATCATCATCTCCCCACCCCCAAATGTTGAATTTTGAATCACTTTAAATAGTTGTTTGGGGTGTCTTTATTACAGTGAATCATGTCTTTAATACCTGTTTTAAGCACACCTGTGGTGAGTTCATACTAAGGCAATGGAATCTTCTTTCATTTGCTATCATGTAGTACTTTTGCAACATGTAAAATGCCCCCGGTTTATAGACACAGATAGACCTGTGCTGACATCCTTTCCCTCAAATGTGTAAGGATCAGATAGTTATGCTTAACACGTGAATGCAAAGATGGTAACTCCATAAATGCAGTGTATTCTCCTTTTGCTCAGAGATACTCTGGCTCTGAGTTACAATTATCCAACATAAATTTCAGAAGAAACACCAGTGAAATGGCGCTGGTAGAAGTACTGATACAACTAAAGATGCTGGCAGCGGCAATCTGGTCTGTAAGTGCTACTTACTTAGGAACATCGGTTTTCCTACTTCCTCTATCTGTACTGTGTCCTTTGGTGGTGGGAAGAAAAACACAAGGAGCACTCATCAACTTTCAGCACATGCGGAAACAAAGCTAAAGAGCAGTGGCATCTCCAATGCATTGGCAATTTGCTGAGAGCCTGCGGGCTGCATCTCATTTGCATTAAAAATGCGGAGATGGCTCCTGCCTTTATCTTGACCAGGGGGACGTGGCTGGAATGGGTAGCAGGGCCCAACACAGGTTATTTTACCTGGATCCCCGTGGGCTTGGATGAGCTGGAGCGCCGCGGGACGGGACATGCCCCTGCCCGGGGGCGCGTCCCCGCGGCGGGCGGGGGCCCAGCGCAGCCGCCCCCGGCCCCGTCCTGCCCAGCCCAGCGCTGGCTGCCCCGAACTGCAGGGCTTGGGAATACGGGACCCTCCGCTGGGCGCTGGCGCCTCGGTGTGCTGGTCTCCGCCAGGGCTATCCATCCAGGCCGGGATGAAGCGCTCCTCGGCGGAGCGTGGAGCTGCTGCTCTGCTCTGTCTGGGGCTCCACGGAGGGCCGGGGGAGCCAGTGCCCCGCACAGAAACCCTTTTTTGTGTTTTTGAACCAGTTTGGTAATGAAAGACAAACAGAAAAAAAAAAAAAATTAAGGACCCCCCCCCACACCTTGTGCCTTTCAATAGAGATAACTGTTATCTCTTATAAAAGTCTACATAAGTGTAAGTAATTGCCTGCACTTGGCTCTGCTACAGTGGAAAAGCTGTGATCAGCAAACCCGCATTGTACTGGGCATGTAAGGGGAAGTTATTGGATGATACGGGACGTATTGGCCTTAATGCCTGTCCTGCCTCCCCTGCCTTGTTTACTTTCTTTGCGAGTCTTTTCAAGGCTTAACAGTGCTAACAGTGCTTAGGGAATGGGCGGGGGATACCGCGCTGACTTCGAGCGACGAAAGTTTTCTTGGAATCGCCCTTACAAATAAAATGAATAGAAGCCCGGCTGTGCTGCGGCGTCAGTAGGGCAGCCTTTGTTCAGCGCTGAAGTTCTCTGGGTGCGCGTCGTGAACGCGCATCGCCGGGCAGCGCGGGCGGCGGGCACGGGGCTGGCTCCCGCGGCTCTGCCCGGGACGAAGCGGGGCTTCCCCTTCCCGCCCGGCTCCCGGCAGCCGGGGCTGCAGGCGCCGAGTGTGCGTGTGCCCGTGTGGCGGGGCTGCGGGGCTGCGGGTCACGTCTGCAGTCGCGTGAAGCGCTGCGCCGCGCAGCCGCCTCTCGCGTGTGTCCGTGTGCCAGCGCTGGCTCCCTTATCGCAGGAAGTGTTGCGGAAAGCAGTTGCTCCCTCTCTCTCTCTCTGCCCGGTTCCCAGAATGCGGTGATTAACCACTCTTCCCCCCGCGCTGTCACTGAAGTGCTGAGCAGAAAACAGCAGGCACGGTTGTCCCGCTCCAGCTACAGGACAATCCTTTTTCCCTCTCTCCCTTTCTCTCTCTCTCTCCCCCCCCCCCTTCCCCACCCCCTTTCCCCAATAAACTTAGATAAAGCCATT
>WAAG01077521.1:19710-41214 GCA_013390105.1 Tichodroma muraria
TCCTTCCTTCTGAACGCTTTTATATACACATATATACACGAAAAACCTTTTTTTATACTGTATATATGTGTGTATATATATATATTAAAAATAATATATGTGTATATATATCCACATAAATTCCAGAATTGTATTCCATATTCTGTAGTGATAAGCCTGAAGCAAGTACAGCTTTTGCTGTTCATAGGCTTGGCCCTTTCAGGGACATCTTTGGAAATCAATTTGTTGTCCACATTTCATTGGTACTTTATCGTAAGGAGGATTTGAGTCCAGTCATTTTGCATTGAAAAAAACATTGAAACCCAACAGTCTAGATTGCAAGGGAGATACCAGGATAATTTTTTTTTATTTAATCATCTTGGAATTGACTTGTGATATTTCATTTAAAAATCCCGTCTCAAACTGGTATATCACACTTGTACTATTAAAAACCTATGGAATGGCGATCTTAAGATCTTTGTGTGCTCAGATACTGTGTAATATCTCAATATATAAAATGAGTATGCCAAGAAGCCCAGAGACTAGCATTCCCTTTTGGAAAATTAATCCTTTAATATATTTGTTTCCAGATCGTGGTCTGCAGACACATATAATCATGGTATGATACTGATCTGTAGTATCATATCATCCATTTAGGGATTTTAATTAAAAGTTTGGTGTGAAGGCTGCATAGTGGTTCCCTGTTATGTTTGAAGTTTGACAGTGGTCCGCAATCCAAAAATTAAGGAATGTTCATGCAGGAGAATTAAGAGTCCTAGATCATTACATTTTGCTTTCATTTCATTCTGTATTTTTTTTCTCTACTTTCAAACATGATTAAAACCAATGAGAAAGGAAATATTTGAAGTGATTTGCAAAGTTATTTGGATTTTATAAAATTACATGGTGTGATGTGCTGTATGTGCCAAACTACAGACAGAATTTCAGCTCCTAAATTAAGTACACTTTTTTTGTTCTGGTTTAAGCCCATTGAGAATTCTGCCAGTTAGGTTTTTCTCTTCTGTGATCATCTCATGCATAATAGTCTGATGTTGCAGATACTTGCAGGAGCATAGCAAAACTGGTAGCATCATGTATGTGGTTTGATTTTTAATTTATAGTATATTAAAGCATATTTCTATCCTGAAAGATGTTACATGAAACTACTGCAGTATATATTAAAACTCACTGGACTCCTAACTAATCTAATATGAATAACCAATATGAATAACCAAGGTACGCAATAATTAATGCTTAAGGACAAAAAAGGTTTGCTTTATAATAGAGAAATGCGAATTTTAAAAAAATAGGCTTAAATACATACCTTTTAAAATAGGACTCTTGGATTTTGATCAGTGGTAAAGTGAACACAGCTTTATGTAATGTTTGATTGTGTTTATTTACCTATTTGCTGCCAAAGTTTTAAGTAATGTCACACCACAGTCCTGGTGGAAATGGCTATCTAAACACCTGGGACCAGTTTGTTGAAGTGATCGAATTGGCTTCTGCCAGAGGCTTCCTATTCTGGTGCAGTGACACTTTTCTCCATTTTACATTCTGCTCAGTGTCTCTCACTTTCAAAACTATGATTACCAGAAACAAAAAAAAAAAGGCAACAGAAAACTTTTATTTCTTTTCCATTCTATGGATGAAAATAAAGTGTGCGATAATGAGCTTTGTTACCTCTAGAGGTGATAAACCAAAACAACTGAATGAACAATGCACAGTGAACAACTCATGTGTAATTCTTTGTTTAAATTAGTTTTTAATGCAAAACAGGTTTTGTAAATGTCTTTTTTTCCCCCCTTCCTGCATACCTCAGGCATCATTGAACTGACGAGCAATACTTTAAAGAGATTTTTAATGATTCTTAATATAATTCCAGCTTTCATAAACCATAAATAAACTTTTTTAGGTAGTTAATACAAAACATGGAATGAAATCTGCTCTATGTATCAACATAAAACAATACCTAAACACAAAAGATACTGAACTGTGTAACTGTTTGATTAAGAGCATATAGCTACAATGTACACAAGTCACTATCCAGAGAAAGACTCCTTTTTTGATAAAATTACTACATTTTAATAATTATTTCTTGAGTTCTCACTTTTCAGAAATACACTGAAAACATATGAAGTTTCTTTTAAGCTCATTGTATGTGTATGTTGATGTTTTTGGCCTGCCAGTTTAAATCACAATTAAAACCAGTGATGTGTAAGTGGTTGTGATTAAAATCTATATTAATGTAAGTAACCATCAGTGCAAATAGCACAATGAATTTGAAATATGTTGCGTACTTGTTTCTCTTTACTTTCTGAGGTATTTGGAACAAAATCATATTATTTCTTTAAATCAGTAATGTGTTGCATTTATTGGATGGTGCACGGGCAGAAACAGAAGTGTCAGTTTCAGATTACCTAAATATTTCTTGTATTTTCCAAATATCCCCTAGCTGGGGTATTGTATTAAGAGAAGTTAACAGTAGTTCATAATATATTCTTCCTTCCTTAGTCTACAATCCTGAGCAGATTTTTCATCCTGATCTTCAAATGCTGGGACTTGGAGAGAGTCAGCCACAGTTACTTATGTAACACAAGAGAAAATGCCAAGGGGGATTGAGTCCAGGGATTGGAGTCCTTAATATCTTGAGCAAAGGCTGTGGAAATAAGGATGTACATTTATATTAATTAATTACAGAGCATTAAGAAAATAAGATCAAATCTGGAAGACCTCTTGTAATTAATCATGGCTTTGCTGGAGTAGTGTCTGCCTCTGACTTCTCCAGTGCCTCTTGTGATAAAAGCTGGAAGATACTGTGGGGCTGAGTGTACAATGCTTTGTGCTCAGTCTACTCACCGGGTATAAAACAGTGCCAGGTGAAGATCCCAGACTGTCAAGAACAAGTATTCAGCTGAGAACTATTAACCAAAAAAACCCCCAAAAACCCAACCCAAACCAAAGTTGTCACAGCTGTGTCCTTTTAAGGTCAACACCGAAAAGACAATTCTCAGGTTGACAGAGGGAGATGACTTACTGATGTAACCCGCGGCAAAAGAGATAAGCAGTAAAAATAGTATTACATTTCTGTTCGATGGAGTGACTTCTCCTGACAGCTTACAGAGAGAACCAAGCAGAGAAATGCACCAAGTTAGTTACTGTGACAGTGAAGCTGATAAATCACGTAGAAATTTGATTGTGCCAATCCCACTGGGTTTTGGAGCCTGAAATTTACTATATTTAATAAGGGCTTATGTAAAGTCATCAAACTATGGCAGACCTTAATTTCACTGAAATAAAACTCCTTTCTACCAGGTAAAAAGGTAAATATAAATGGACAGTTTATTTCTAATAGTGTTCTTCTTTAGTGTTCTTCTTTAGTATTCATGTGTGGACATAAGGAAACAAAAAATTAATTAGGCTTCCAGCATTCAAGCAGTCTTTTTATTTGGTAGAAAAATATGACAAAGATAGGATTCTTGCTTAGCAAAGGAGGTTCCTGGATAGAAGGGGAATTTACCTTTTTGTGTGGACCAGTTCATCACCCTTCCATCTGGTTTCTGTATGGTATGGTTGGTTTTTTGTGCATTTTAAACATGTTTATAGTCAATGTGAACTAATAACTGCTTTTCTAATGTGAAGTCCTGTGTTAACACCGCGCAACAAATTCTAGTCAGAGCATAGCTTCTGCTGTGTAATATAAAGTCAGAGTATCATTAGTGTAGCTGACAGAAGTATAGTTTCAAAGCATTTTAATGACAAGGAGGGCATTATAATCCTCCTCTGCGTGTTATTTAATGAATCAGTTTGCTTGCAATAATGATTTTACTTTTCTGAAGACAGCACTTATATTTCCTGATAAAGATTATTTTCTCCTGAAATCTTTCCCCCCTCTCTCTTTTCTTTAAAAGACATTTTAATTGTTCCTTCCTTTAAGGCCTGGCTTATTTTTGTTCCCCTGCTCTGTCAGATGGCTTTGTGTTCAGAAGCCATCAGCCAGGCCAGGAGTGTGGCCTCTGCCCCAGGACCTTCAGCATGGTCACCTGCCCTGTCGTCCTTCTGGGTGAAGAGTGGGTACTACTTTAGTTTGGAGGTTTTTCAGGTGCATGTAACCTTTTCCTGGCTTCTTCCTAGTGCTGCTTCCAATGCTGGTTGAGTTTGCAAAGGCAGAGAAGGAGATGGGAGTTGGGCCGTCCAAAGGAGAAGTGAGCTCCTTTAATCCAATGGGCCTGATTTGCCACTGAAAGGCACAGTCTGACTGGCCCCCCGCCATCCCCGGGGTGCGAGCAGGGCATTTTTGGCCAGTGTGGGTGCAGGGAGAGGGCAGGGCCTGGGCCCGCAGGCAGTGGAGAAGGGATGAGCAGCGTCCCTTCAGGTCAAGTAGGGCTTAAGCCCAGCATAAGATTGCGCATCTGGATCACAGATCCTGGATCTGCCCGTGGCACCCTCTCATTGACTCGGTGACAGCTCTGCTCCTGATGAGAAATGTAGCCAAGCTGTCCATTGAACTTAGTCAGGGTTACCCTGTCCGTGTGCTTTGTGGTGGAAATCTTAAGTCTTTGTGTTTTGTCACAAGCAGAAGCAAAAATGTCGCTATATTTAAAGGGAAAAAAAGACCTTCATATGTTATGTCAGGAAGAAATAAAATGCTGGAAAGGACTTCCAAATCAAGGATTATCCAAGAACCCTGGTCTAGCAGACAGTACATACTGTAAATAAGTAAGTAAATAAATAAGTAAGTACATGTTTAAATGCATTTCAGTTCAGCAGAAAGAAAAAAAGCAATAGTAATGTATTGTGCTAGTGTGGAAGAAGAAGAAACTTGGAACAAATGGCCTGGTGTTTACACAGCTAAACCAAAATAATATGTGGAGGTTGGTCAGACCCAAATGAACCCCATAAAAAGCTTTTTAGGAATTCTAAGAGTTGCATTGGTCAGTTTGACCACATCAGACTTCTCTGTGTAGCCATCTCGGTTTTGGCATTGTGGATTACGTGAGAACAGGAGTGTTGCAACAATCTAGAGAGATGTGTTAGCTTCAAGAAGGAGCGGGGAGACAGGAAGTGTTCTTTCCCCATTGAATTGGAGCAAAAGGTTTATTTTCTTCAGTAGAGAGAGCAGCAGGTATCATCCATTACCTACTTAGTTTTATCCAGAGAGATTAAGTTCAGTTGAAAACTGTAACCTGCAGAATGTTAATGTTTTGTGTTACAACAACAACAAAAAAAAACAAAAAAAAAAAAAGTTTTTTTTGATGACCAGCAAGGTGTAGTCTCAAAATGCCTGAACTTGATCTGTCAGTCTCTGTCAGATCTCTACAGATTTTATCTGTAGACTGCTGTCCTACTCAGACTTCATGCACAATTTACTGAAAATAACTTTACCCATATTTTTTTGCCCACTTTCAGATGTAGCTCTGTTAGATTCTTCTGGCAAAGCAGTGTTGGCGACTCTGGGTGTGTCTTTTGTGAAACCTATGTAGAGGGCTCAAGAACTGCCTTCTCATTGCATTTTTAATTACTAAACTGCCTTCAAAATAGAAAAAGAATGTACAATGCCCGCTTGAAATATGGCACAGTCTGACATACAAATGACTGGTAAGACAGTAGATAGAAAGGATGGCTTGTTTCACAAAAGGTTTATAATGTTACAGTTAATTCCTGCTGCCCAAATAAGTAATGCAAATCTTGTATTTAGTTTGAATGCAGAAGAGAGTGTGTTTTTAAAGCTATTGGCCTTAAAAGGAATGCAGAAGGTCACTATGAAAATAAAAAACCCAAAAAAGATAGAGACAGAGTAATTTTCATCCCAACTGCTTTTGAGGAAACAGTGCCCTTGGAATGTATATTCTTAAGGAAGAGTGGAAAGGCTGTGCATACCCTGAAAATGGATTAGTGTATGTTGTCCTGAAGTTCTGTGGGAATTGTGAGCAATGGGCAGCTCTTTGAACATCAAGCACAGTATGTAATCCTTTTTATGAAGTGACCCACCTTTATCCTAAAGTTTTTTTGCCTTGACAGCGTCTGGTGGAAGGATGTTTCATAGCCTCACTGCTTTGTCAGTTAAAACCCTTCCTTCTCATTTTCAGCCCAAAGTTAATCATGGCTAGTCTATTTGTTCTTATGCCAACTGGATCTTAAGCTTTTCCCTCCCTAATGTTTACCTGCTGCTAGCAATTGTGTTTCTAGTCTAAATGAGCTGGATGCACTTTACATGTTCATAAAGAGAAGAGCCACATCTTCCATATCTTCATTAATTTTCATTAATCTTTCTTGAACATTTTTAAATGGTTTTCTTAATGCAGTATCATCTGTGACATCATTATTTACCTGTTTATGCTCAAATTTTTGCCTGGGACATAAGGCCTTTTAAAGTGTGATTTGGACTGGCTTATATTTGTTGTCTACTACTGTGTTGTTTTCTTTATTTTTTCCTTCTTCAATGACTGTTAATATAAGTGTGAGGGGTTGTAGTCTTCTGTATGTCTCTGTACTTCTCTAGATTGGAGATACCATAAAACTTTTGTTATCATTCAGTTTCCTTAGTATTTTCTGTATAAACACTTGAGTATTTGTCTTGTTAGCTCATCTGTGATGCAGCTGTTTGAAATGAGACATTTAGACCCTGATGGACTAATTCAAATGGAAAGAAGTGACTTGAGAATAGTGTAGAATAGTTTCAGTCTCTGCTTTGTCATTTGGCCTCAAGGCCAGGCTCACATCTTGATGAGTGTTACAAAAACAGTGTAAACATAGCTGTGATATGGCTGTTTTGGAGTGGGAGTGATTAGTGTATAATGTTGATTTGCTATGGACGCAAAGGAAATTATGAGACCATGTTTACTTGTCTAACCATAGGTCTGCGTCTCCTGTTTCAATCATCTACTATTCTATTTAAGGAGGAAAAAAAATAATAATGAAAAAATGGCTTTATAAACTAGAGCAGAAAGTGTCTCTTCAGTATTGCTGAAAGGTGGAGTGCTTGTAAGAGGCACAAGCCAGCGCTGAGCAGTTGCTCTTTCTCTCCTGCAGACCAGACTCTGCATTTCTAATCTGCTGGATGGCGCATGTTGCGTTTTGTCTGTTCGCTTGAGTTTCTACTGATGGAGTCCAAAATGCTTAGGAGAATGGTGCCAAACCAGATTTTCTGATGCGTAGTCGGGATGTTGCCAGGGTGAGCATTTGGAGTTGGGATCTGCAGAAGAGTATCCCGCAGTTGGGATGCACCCACGATCTGATGTTGGATTTTTCTCATGTAGCAAAGCAAATAATGTGCCAGGCTGTCTGCTTCAGAAATGCTGAGTGTTGCCACATTATCTTATGCTGATAGACTGTTGTTGATTAATCTTTTGAGTATTTGAGAATTCATTTTCTATCAGTGCATTGTAATAATTTTCTTACTTTAACCTTTGTATATTTATGAATGCAGGAAGCAGTTTAACTGGCAATGAGAAGTGCCTGATGCTTTTAAGTGGTTTCACTGTTTCCAACTTGCACAGCATTACTATGGCAGTGTGAGGTTGCACATGGTCTTCCTTTTGCTCATCTTGATGCCTAAACCATTGACACCTCCTCACTTCTGGAACCCCAGTTACAGTGGTCACATGCTAGTTCCAGTACAGCCTAAGATGTATTTCATTTTTGCTGGATTCAAAGATCAAATTTTCTTGTGATGTTGTGAATTCAGAGCAAAATGCAGGGATCTGCAGAAAATGATTAGCAGCTGGTTACGTGTATAAAGGACACAGGTTAACTTGAAGGGCCTGTGTGTACAACTATATATGTGTACTTGCCTGCCATGGAAACAAAAGTCCCTGACTTCATGCACTCTTTCTGCAGTTGAAATAAAAGGTGGTATCTTTTCTGTTTTGGTGGATCTTTCATAGTGAATGTGAATGAAATCATCAGTTACAATAATATTCCTATGTTCCTGTTGTTTCTATCACCTACATACGTCTTTAAAGAAAAGAGAAAAAAAGAAAAAAGGACATTTCTTTAAATCTGAACAAATTTTAACTCTACCTGCGATGAGTGAAGCATGGGTTCTTTATTCCACTACCTCCAGTAGACTTGCCATTTCTCAGTTTATGATGTTTCTGTTGCTGATTTTAATATTTTCATGAAGTGTCTAATGTCCAGTCTCTAATGCATCCTCATTTTTTTTACCCAAATCTTACCTCTCATTCGTTTTGTGTATTTCCAGTGATTTACAGTCATGATTCAAATTGAAACATAATGAGACATTAGGCATTGATATGTCAAGCTGTTAGAAAGACGCAAGGGAGATGGTAATTTTCGGTAATTTTCGAGTCTAATCAAGTGTGTGTATGTTGCCCAGATTTCAGTGTGCTCGTGAATTACTCAAGTCCCCTTTAGCTCAGAGGCCAGTAGAGTTCTACATAGATAAAGTTCAGTTTGGGCTTAAGGAGCCACGTTTTTTTCTCCTGGGGTTTGCAGCTTCCAAGCCCCCATGTTTCCCACATCTGAGCTGGGAAGCGAGAAGCAGCAGGTCAGTGCCTACATGGCGTTTCAGGCACCACAGCCCAGGCAGACAGACCTGCAGCCCCGCCGGAGCCGTTGGTGGTGTGGGAGCGTCTTGCTGCCACCTCTGTGCCTAACCTTTAATTATCCTTGATGCTGTGAGTGTAATACAGACTTATTTATGTAGCTGGAGTGAGACAAGCGTGCCATCTTGTGAGCAGGCAAAATGGGAACTACATGCAGGTTCCGCTGTGGGTGAATGAAGCGTGAGGGTTATGAGAACTGTTGGGCGTTTTTGTTTCAGACTCAAAGGAGATCCAGAGCTTCAACAGCTTGGGGTGTAACAGGATGGGAAATCAAATTGCTTCTTTAAATCTGGGTGTCATAAAGAATAATTATTTTTCTATTATTAGGCCAAGGCCTATCAAGATGATACGGAATTCAATGATAACAAGGTTGTTTTTTTTAAAGAGAGAGTTGAATCTGTGTTTGGTTTAATCAAACGATTTTGATGTTGGAGAAGACCCAAGTACCATGTACTAAACAAATACGTTGGATTACTGCAGTCTCTGTTCTTTAGGTCATATATGCATATATATGCTCATCTTGTTATCTACATACAATAGCTGTACGAATGTCTTATGACGTTAAGGTTTTTATCTGTGATCTTGGGCTGTTCTCATTATTCATGAGAAGTGATGCCACAGCCAAATTATGAAGATAATTTCTAATTTCTCTCATGTATTCTTATTCTTTCAATACATACTGCTTAACAAAAGAATTATTTAAGAGATGCTTAAATTTAATTGGCTCTGATTTGATCTCTTTCTTCTTCAAAGGAAGGCATCTTTGCTGTATAAATCCGGTTGTACCAGATTTCAGGGGGTAAGAAATTTATAGCTAATACTAATCCCTAAAAAATTACTACATCTATTGTGAAACATTCTCTACTGAATTGTCACAGTTTTTGGGTCCTGTATCAGTTAATCAAGTAATTTTAGAAGTTGGATTCTCTCCTGACTCTTAATGGTACAAAGATCACTTTTGCAGCCTTCTGTCTTGTTGTTTATCAGATGAAACTGTTACAGGAGTAATTATTTACTCTTGACTAGTCCCATTTTGGGAAATATTTGCATGCTGATAAGTGGATGAAACATTTATCTCTTGAGTTGTTTCAAAAAGCAGTTGTGAATGTTCTGCAGCTATTCCTAGACTGGAAAATTAGAAGCAGCCCTAGGTTGGATTGATTGTCATGGGGAGAGCAAACAGCAACAGATTATTGATGGGCAGCAGCTAGAAGAGCAGAATTACATGATCTGTACTCAGCCAAGTCACTCACATTTGGCAGTCCTTTTATTTAATTGTGGTAATCTCACCCCATCCATGTTGGACACTCAGCTTCTCCACCTAATTGGCTGTGTTAATTTGTAGCCCACACCTTCAGCTCTCAGGTACATCCCAAATTCCTTTCCACAAGTTGCAACATTAATTCAAAGAAAGTGCTGTTGTAGCCTCTGCAAGTAGTTTTGGGAGTTTTTTTAGACTCCAAATGCCAATGAACCCAGAATTTGCTTTATTAGTTTCTTTCTTTATGAGTAAAAGCACAGCAAAACCTTTCACTTTTTGTGGGATTCATCCCAGTGCAACACATCTGCTCAACATCATTGCTGGATATTTCTTAAAACTAGTGAGGTACTGAATTGGAAATTGAGGTGGCACGAAGGCAGCTCTGAGGAGGAAGACAGGAGCAATGTGGTAAGACTTGCTTGTGTGCAGGGGATTTTTGAGAGTGGAAATATTAGTGTAATCTGTGGTTGTACCACTCTGTAACCTTTAGAGAGGTGGTTATATATATTTTTTAAGGAACATTTAGGTGCATTATAGCTGGAAAAGAAATATAGTGCCCAACTTATTTCAAAATATATCTTCAATAGGAATAAAACAACTATTCACTTCTGTTTGTCTCTGCAGACTGAAGATTTCTACTCTCATTGGTAGTTTTAATTTCTGTCTATATATTGCTGCGTGCAGATTCTGCCACCTATGTTGTACTTGTGTTTCTGAAATAACGTATTTACCTCTCCGGGAAGAAAAGTTAAAAAATTTTTTGTATGTGTTTTATGATCCTGGCAGATTACTGATGTTTAAATTAAATTTCTGATGTCTGTATGGTCCAGGCTAATGTGAGGGCTTTTGGCACCACCCCTTTGTGCAATAAAGAATCAAAGCCAGTAGCGTAAGAAATCTTCTATCAAAAGCTGAAAGCTAGATTCATAAAATCACTTATGCAGGCATTATGAGATTTTCCCATGGAAAGCTTATGTGGGAGTTTGGGAAAAACTGATTCAAGAACAGCATTATTTGCACTATATATATTCATCCAGGAGTCAGCAGGCTGGCGCTGGCACCCCTTGCCAGTTTTAAAGCGTTGCCAACACTCATGAAGCTGCTGCAAAGCCACATCAGCAGAGTATCAAGGAGTCTTCTCATTCTGCGCCCTCCTTCCCCCTTTTCCGACCAGAATTAAAATGGGTAAAACGGAAACCATACTCCTCAGTGAATGTGTGTACTCAATTCTTACAGCTACCCAAAAAATGCTACTGTTTTAAAGCCATTTCATAACAAATTATTAAGGTGGAAGCACTGTGAGACTAGCTTTCTCATCAGCATTTCACTTAATTTCTCAGCTTCAAAAGAAAAATAAGAGATAAAAAGGGCAAATAATAGACAAACCACTCAGAGTGAATCCATTTGCATTCACTTTGGTCTTTTTTTTTAACATGGCTCTGTTTCTCTGTCTGCGTGAGGACCATATGATATGTGCTGCAAGAGAGTCTTTCCTTGTTAATAGGGATGATTCGAAAGGCAAGGTAATTCACCACTGCTTTGGCTGGAGCTAATATTGGGCTCCAACATCAGTTCTGTAATTTCTGACAAATGGCCAAGATTTCTTGAATAGGCACAGCTTTCTGTTTTGTGTAGGGAACACACAATCCAGTCTTTTGTTGTGGTTGCCACTGCTGTTGTTTCTCCCCCATTCACAATGGAGAGTGAGGTTATTTGTGCTGAGTGGAAAAACAGTGCCAAAATTCTGACTTGCTTATGTTTAATGTGATTTTAATTTTAGTGATAGCCATAAATGGTAAAAGAGATTTTGTAATATGGATCCCCTGTATCCTGATCTCTAAGTCAAGAGGGCATATTGGTGATGAAAGTTTTATCTGTCACAGGCATGTCAAGATGAGTGATTGCTGGATGATTCAACCCAAATGTATAGGAACTGTTTATACAGAGACTGCCAAACAATTTTCATTGCTTTTCTTTTTATCTAAATTCTTGAATAAATTACTAAATCAAATAGTCTGTGTTTGGAATGTATGACTGTAGGATATATGGAAACTTACAGCATGTGGGGGAAAAAAGTTAAAATAGGGAAATATAATAGTTTTGTAAACTTTATGTGAATATAGGTACATTATATATAGACTCAAGGTTCAATTTGCTGATCAAAGCATCCAAATAACTTTGGATTTAATAATGTCGGCAATGAATGCTAATATATGGAAATTAAAAAGCATGGAGCAACAATAGCTAGCCACGCTTACCAGTATTACCCTGCAGCAGGTAGATTTACATTTTTTTGTTTTGTTTTGCAATCACAGTTTGGAAAATGTGTGTTCTTTTTCCCTTCTTCCATACTTCTGAATGCGGGTTCTCCTGAACAAGCTTAGACAAGATTCAAGCTAAACAATAGGGCAACATCAGAACCTTTGAAGGCTCAGTTTGGATAGGTACCCAAAGCCTGAGTCTACTTTGATGTATGTGGGCTCAACTCCGGTTGCCCTTGGTTGCCCTGTCTTACCTATGTAACTTGTGTCTGGAAATCCTTGCCAAATTTTTTTTTTTAAAAAAAAGAAAAAATTAAGGACATTTTTGCAAACTCATGTTCATCTTGTTTCTGGTCTGGCTGGAAAAGTACTACAATAATGCCCTCTCCGGTGATGATTTAATATTACTGTTTCAGGTCTAGGCCATGGACTTCTGCCTCCTTCCCAGTTTCTGAAATTTCAACCCTGTTTCAAATGGGAGGATTTTGCCTCTAGTTGGAAACAAAATTTTTTTAACTTTTCTGGAATGCTAGCCAAAACCATTCTCTATCTCCCTTGCATCTTTTCCTCTTCTCCCAAGTAATTTATGGTTCCATTTGACTGAGGTTTTGGGCAAGGGAACTCTGATGCCTTTTTCTCATATCACAGACCTCACCTGGCAGAAAGGGACAGCACATCTCAGACTTGCTTCTCTCAGAGTCGTTGGGGCTTTTGCCATTACCTTCAAGGGAAATAGGATCATTGTATTCTTAATGCAAAAGAACAAATGAGTCATTTCTTGTACCCATACCTGATTGCTCTTGCCTAGGAGCCAGGAGGTCACCTTCTTTCCTCACTCTTCATCTCAAGGTATCACTGTGCTTGCCTCTGCCAGTACACTCAACTCAGATTCAGTTCTGAGTCATTTGCAAACCCTAAACTCCCATTGTCTTCAAAGGACGTTTGGATTACAGAGAACACGGAGTTTACTCAGGCTGAAAAGAAATTGAAACATAGGAGATTGCCACACCTAGTAGAAGAGTTTGGCAAGACAGTGGTTGTTTGCCCTAAAGACAGGATGAACAGTGGGGATGTGATAGATGTGCCCACAGCCCAGGGGGTCTTTGAGTGTTGCTAGTACAAGATTGAGGGAAAACTCTACTCCACTGGCAAAAAGCTAAGCACTTAAAATAGTTCCTTTTTTTTTTTTTTTTTCTTTTTTTCCTTTTTTGTTTTTTCCCAGATTTAGATTGTAGAGTGAGAGCTACAAAATGTCACTGTTACCAGGATAATGTTGACATAGATACTGGTCACTTTTATTCGACGTGGGGATATATAAGACTTATTTAAAAACAAATTGTAAAATGTTGAGAGATAATTAAGGCCTGCAAACCCTCTTACTCTTCAGAAAGCAAGCCACTGTCTTAAGCATTGAGGATTAGGAGCAATTTATTTTTCACAGAAATAGGTGATTTCTATCCAAAGGCAATTGAACCTTCTTTGAAGGATCTGGTATCTCCAAAAGAGAACACCAGACTAAATGGATCTCTGGTTTCATTTAAAAGGGAATGTTCTGCATCCTATAAAGTGTAACAACAGATAATTAACAGAATAACTAGAAGATTTGGAGAGGATGGCAGGCAGGGCTCTCACAGGAGGTGTCAGTCCTGGCAGAAGTCAGTTGCTTCATTGCAGTAAGCAAATCAGGCTGAATTCTCTCTGTGGTGCAATAACAGTAGATTGGGGAGCATGCAAAGCAGCATCAATACATAAAAATTAAACTACTTTTAATATACAAAGCTGAGTTTAGATAAATGCAGAACAGAGAAGCAAAGGCATAATATTCTCTGAAAGTGCGGTCTTTTAATGCTGTTTTGGAGACTAATTTACATACAAATAAAATGTCAGCTTATCCCATAACTATCATGATAAATTGGAGCACTTAGATTTTTGCATGAGATGCTCCTTCTGTACCTTATTAAATTACGTGATCTTGGCCTTTTGCCAAGTGCTAGGGTGATGCTTTCTTTACTGAAATACATACAGGAGAGGGATATGGACCTGGACATCTAGAGAACCTGTGTTCAGTCACTAGCTAAGAGCTCTGCCTGCACATCACCTTGAGCACTTTGAATTTTTAATTTCTCTGTAGATAATTTTATTTAACCATAAAACAGCAGTGATGCTAGTTTTCCTGTTTCACAAGCTTTGTTCAGTTTTAATTAGTTGTCACACGTACAGAGTGCTTTTAGGTACTTGATTGGAAAGCAAGGGCAAAGTGAATCTTGCCTTGTTGGGCTCTCCCATCCTGGATGGATGGCAGTGAAGGGCAGGTAGGAACAAGCTCTCTGCAGCAGGCCAGTAAGAAATGCAGAGCAGCAACCTGCTGTGCTCAGGAACTTGCAAATAAAAGCAGTTTTAGAATTCTTCATTTTGGTTGCAAGATAGCATAAAATTCTCCTTCATGTCACCTTTAGACACATCACCTTTTGACTTCAGTTTCTCCTGAAAGTGTCTGTGTGATTACCCCAGGAGCAAGCTTAAAATGAAATAAGTGTCTGGAAGTAGGCTTAAACAATCTATTTTGAAATGCCACTCCTAAACTGTCTTGAAATGACCAAGTGTCTGCTTTATACCCATAGAAAACGTTAGATTTATTCTAGTGTCTAGATGACTCCCGATGTGTGCTGTGCTCTGAAGCATAAGGTAGTAGAAAAGATCATTGTGAATTAATTCAGTGTGAATTAATAAGAGATTTATCTGATGAGAGTTGTTTGAAGGTGATGGCACTTTGTAGCCTAACAGGGTTTAAGATGTCCAAAAGTGCAGCTTTAGAGATTTGAGAACGATCGATGTTGGGAAAGTAAATATAAATGGGAAGGAGCAAGCTTGAACAGACCACAGCTCTTTTCACTTGTCTCTTTGTTGTAGACTTTGTGGGGAAAAAAACTGCACACAGCCCTTGGCAAATTGGTGATCAGGGGCTAAACTGAAGAGCCTGAAAATGCAAAAGAGTAGGAGGGGAGGAGAAAAAACAACAGTGTTTTGCTATAATGCTGTTCTGCTAATACGACATTTAAGGCATGTTTTTTTCCTTGCACTTTTTAGATTGATGAAGTCATAATTTCAGTGGAATATGTGGAGTGTAAAATATCAAACAGATGCATTTTGTCCTATTACAATGCCTGATCCCACCTAATTTTACTGATACGAGGAATGTTCTACCTTAGCCATTTCAGGCAGGAAAGAGTGGACAATGCAGTTTGAGGGCTTGCAGAAAAACATGTATAGATTAAAAACTCCTTTGGAATTAACTTGTCAATTGCTTAGATCTTCTGTCTTGTATAGGTATGAAGACACTTGTAGAAAGGAGGTGGTCCTGCTGAAGAGGCAGTTGCTTGTCCTTACACTTATTCTGCCCTCCCATGGTTTAGGGCCTGACTTTTGGGTTCCTTACACAAAAGGGGCTGTTCTTTCCTTCGTTTCTCAGCAGAGAAAAGTTAGGTAGGGGTCATGTGTTGGTTGTTTGCTGGCAGGCTTGCTCTGAGAACCAGGAGCCAAAGTGGGAGAGGAGCATCGTGTGTGACTGCCTCCTGCTCTGTGTCCCAGCCAGAGATGGTGGGGATGTGAAGCTGTACACGTCTCTTTTCTGTCATTTCATTGTGCAAGTGTCCACAAGGGAAGGTAGAAGGGGCATTAGTTTTGGCCTGTCCTCTAACGCTGTGTCTTAGTCTGGGCTAGTTTGAAGCTAATGTAATCTAATTTTCAGTGCGGGCAGCAATTTCACCCGGAGTTTCCAGTGTTATTTACAGGGCTTTTTTTTTTGTTATTTTTTTAATTTTTTTTTTTCCTCCTTTAAACGCTTAAATTAGAAAACACGGCAGGTCTTTGAGTTGTGGGCTGTACTAATGAGCTTGTTAACTTTCTGGTTGTGCTCGGCACAGGTCTGGGCCAGCCCGGCGGGACAGGCTGCCGAGGAGGGCTGGGTGCCGGGTGGCTCCCCGGGACGGAGCCCGCCGCCGAGACGCTTTCCCAGAAATTCAGTCTCTCAAAACAGGAGCTTTCTGGCTTCGGAGCTCGCGTGCCTTACAGCTGCTCGAATGCTGGATGGAGTGTAGGGAGGAGGCTCCAGATTGATCAGGACTTTATGTTCTTGATAGAAGCTGGCTCTTTGAACACTTAGGGGGTTTTATATGAAGAACAGCAGACAGTCTTTGTAGTCTATTTATGTGTAATAAACTGGGTTTTGTTTTGTGTCTTGAGTTTTTTTTTTTTCTGTTTTTCTTTTATTTTTTCTTTTGTGAAAGAAAAGTCTAAAAAGGAGAGAAATTAAAACCACAGCATTATTTTCCCATGCAGCTATAGCAAGTACCCCGCCATCTCTCATGATCGGCTGTCCTGCTGGAGTGGAGTGTGGGAAGGTGTCAAAATATGTCTCTCAATCTCTTAATTTTATTTTTTTTTTCTTAAAAGGGAAAGCCAGATGAATGCCAAAAGCCCTGCTCTCTTCTCTAGCCCTGCAGTAACAAACTACATGAGTGTATACTATTAAGATGATAAAGATTAAATTTCTAGTTACTAACGTGCTATCACAACAGCAAAGGGGGAAAAAATCTTGAAAAAATTATGAAAATTAGTCTGATGGTCTCCTTTTAATAATAAGATCACTCCCAACCCCAACAGACAGTGTAGGCTGAAATTCCACAGGGCTTTTTTGTGGTCCTAATGATTTTAATAATACTTTGTGCTACGTAGCACCTTTCATTAGAGGATCACAAAGTGCTTTACAGTCACTAATTAATTAAGCCTCACAACACTCCTGTGAGATAGGTAAGTATTACACATATATTAAGCTGAGACACTGAGAGTTAATGATTTTTTGCTGCATTATTCTGGGAAAATGATTGATGTTCAAGCGCCGTATGTGCATTATATGTCTTTGTGTGGGTGTGTAATATATATGAGTGCAAAAGTTTTAATTTTACTATCCCTTAACAAAGATGTCCTACTTGAGCCTGTTGAATATAAATGTGTATTTTCATTTAACTTTTTGTTGCTGCAGCGTATTGACTGATAATATCACAGTCTTCACATACCCTTGACTCAGTTTGCTCTTCATCTGCTTGTGCATTTACTTGTACAAAGATTAGTCAGTGGCATCTCATAAAATTCAAACGTATTTCTAGATGGATTATTCTGTTAAAAAGAGCATATGACTAAGATCTGACCTAAACTTGCAGCACAAGCACCAGGCAACAACCATTCTGTTGCAATAGGCTTTGATGACAAGCCATCACGTTCAGTAAAAGTAATGAGCAGCAATGACCCGCTGGGGAGCTGGTGATCAGCAGGTGATTAGCCATTATCTTCACCACTCTTAAGAAACTATTGATTGCCAGAATTTGTTTCTTCTTCTTCTTTTTTTTTTTTTTTTTTAAAGAAATACAGTAGTCACTATGGCAATTCATTGTCCTGAATTATAAACTGATTTTAGCAGAAGTTTTTGTTTCCAGAAATAAACTGATGTGAGTTACTGTTGAACAGATAAGTGTGTCCTTCAGATGTATGAACCACAGAGTAGCCTTGGCTGTTTTTTTGGAAGGTACATATAGCTTCAACCTGGGCCTTATCCAAAATTCCCTCAGCTCGAGAAGTCCTTTCATTCACATCAGGCTTAATAATTCTTTTATTTTGGGAAGATCACTATTTTTGGTGATGAAAAGGTAGTTCAGTCCCAAGCCTGTTCTTCACTTGGCTTCTTTACTAGCACCCAACAAATTTGCTCACTGTTGCGATGGCATTGTAGAGGTGTGGGAAGTTGCCTGTTAACAACGAAGGTAACACCACTAATTTTGTCTGAAGTGGAACACAAGGCAGCCAGCAGAGGTTAACTTAAAAATGCTGCTGGAGTTATTTAGATGCCATTAACTATCCCATTAGGCCAGTCCCATGGTGATGCATGTGAGTTTTTAAGACACTTTCTTTCTACAGCTTATTTTCTACAGTTACTTTAAACTTGTTTTAGACTTTGTGTTTGGTAGACATTTGCTTTGAGATATTTTTTGTCTTTTTGTGTGAGTGCGTGTGTGTGCAAGGGCACGTGTGTCTGAGGAGAAGAGAGCTATGGGATTTCACATGTTTGAGGGAAATAGAGAACAGCAGACTCTGTTTGTATAGGGCTCAGTAATAGATGCATGGGAATGTACAATAATGTTTTTAAGTAAGCATCATATTTTGAATGCATAATTTAGGAAGGAAAACCTTTTTTTTGTTTTGTTTTGCAGATATACAGATCAGCTCTCAAAATGTCTTCTGTGTCTTCCCTGCATCTTCTAAGACAATTGCATTAGCCCGCCTGCTAGTTGACTAATAGAATTAATAATTGTAAAAAGCACTCTAAAGCCACATGCCTTATGAAGTCAATGCTGGGTATGATTTTACAAGTATGTGATCTATTTTTTCAAGTGAAATTGTTAACTGAAAACGTTCTTGGCACACAATAAAACATTGTGCAATCTGTTATTTGTCTTAGAGATAATAATTTCAGAGTGGCTATATTCTTTCTGTATCTAACTTATGACTTGCTAGGGGATGGTTTCTTCAATTTGGGGGTATTGCAAATGTAGTTTTATTTACATAATATGTCTCTGAAAAATGATAGTGGTGGAATTTCAGCAACAAAAAAATCCCTGTGTCTTTTCTTACTGTCCCCTTGAGTGGATATCAAACAAATAAATGACAGACGATTTTTCAAAAGTTAAAAGAAAAAAGAAGGGAAAATACTTTTAAATTCAACTTAAAGAAGTCAATGTTATCTTCTTCCTTCTTTCCTTTCTTTCTCCAAGTGTAGAATACTGCATGAAAAAGCTCCATTAGGCAGATATGTTTTTCTTTTTTCCCCTCCATTAACAACCCAGACTCACAAATGTATTGGGAAAATTAGAACTAAAGTATCTAGATCTGCTGTCTGGTTAGCCTGTATACAGTCCAGATTTTTCTTTTCTTTTCTTTAGAGGCACTTTTTTTCTGTCCTTTTCTCTGACTCTCTTCTGTCAGTTGTCATGAAGATAGCAAATCTCTAAGCTTTCCTTATCTGCCAAAAATATCTGTAACAAAAACATTTTGGAACATTGCATTTAGTCTTGTTTAATTTTGACTGAAGTAACAGTCACGATGTTTACTTTCTCGATTTCTGATTTTTCTTCACTGTGTAGTCAGGTCTTCTTTCTCTGTTGCCTGCCATGAATTGCATTTAAACGGAAGTTATTTTAAAAATGGTTTGGGACGTGTAACCAGGAGAAACGTACATGCTTAGCTGAACACCTACCAGAGATGCTCACAGATATTTTTAGTGTATGTTAACCAAGAGCGTTCATGGAGTCTTACAGAGAAGTAGCACTGCTGAAAGGCTGACAACTATCTTTATACCTTGAATTATACATGTGTACATGTTGTTTTAGTAGGCTGAGTCTATATTGTAATAGTTCTCTTACCACAGCAGAAAATACTTCTTTTCTCTGAGTTCTGAGTGACTTCATGGTTCAGAAGTTATTGGGGAAAAAGAAGTCCAGTTTAGTTCATACATCCCCTGGTAGGTGTAGTTGATATTAAAGAAGACATTTGGTTCCCAAGCATATGTGTCTTCTACAGTAAGGAATCTCAGTAGGCATTTAAGAAACCTATTAAGACCACACGGAGTGTCAAAATTTCTGTAACACGAGCTGGCATTCTGTGTGAAAGCTGCCTTGCTGTAGCCCATGCTGCCTGTGGATCAGCTCAACCACAAAGACAACAGAGCCAGCCCAAGACACAAGTTGAACATTTCCCCTAAGAAGATGTCTGTTTTTATCAAAAGAGCATATAGTGCCCTTTCATGTGGAGCAGATATAAATAAGAGGATGAACAGATGCCTGTTCCTTTATTTTTAACCTCTGTCCCCAGCCTTGCTTCTCAAAGCACTGTTCTGAGGAGGTCATCCATGGCTTTCAGAGGTCTGGATGAGCACCATTTCCACATCAGTGCTTCTCCCAGAGTCGCCAAGTCTCCCTTGGCAGAGCAATATGTATCTCCATTGCCTCTGTAGGGCCTTGGCCAGGGCTGGCCTGGGAATGGGGTCTCAGACTTGAGTCCGTAGCTCACATCTCATGTGTGGTACTGCAGGCTGCTGCCACCAGACCACACACAATTTGGCAAAGAGAAACATCCATCCTTGTATAAGCATTGGCAAAGATTAAGAGCATAGAAAAGTTGGGGCACATCTGTCTTTTGCCCATAGCTAGCATATGAACACAAATGGATCAAAACAGCTGGTGATGAATATCAAATCCAGAACCACACAGTTGAGAAAGCAGGGGAGTTTCATATATATATTTTCTCTTAAATAGGATGGGGAAGATGAAGTAGATGAGAAATTTGACTTAGTACCTGCACAGTGTGATTGTCATTCCATGATCTCCCCCTTTCAGAAAGCAGCTAACTCATTGGTAGCAGACTCCCCCTTTCTCTCTGGTCCTTACTGCTGTCCTGTCTCAGCTTTCTTAAATGGATCCTGGAAGTGTACCTGCAAATTTAGCAGTAGAGGCTATGTCTGCAAAGAGGACTGAACAGAGGAAGGTTTGGCTGATTAGATCCATGTGGATTCCAGGTGTTTTCAGGGCAGATCCTGGCTCAGCTACATTGTGATGTCAAATGTCTGGATCCAGGCCTGTAAAGTTTTATTGACAATGGGTTTCCTAATAAAGTTAGTTTTTCTTTGTTTGGCAAATAGAACTAATTACATGAATAATGGACTGTGGGGCCAGACTGTAGAATATCCGTATAATCCTGTTTGAAGTTTATGGGCAGTAGAAGGACGAATTTTGCTATAGAGAAACTGATACCTGCTTAGGAAAATACTTTCTCTGAAACCTCAAGTACTTACTCTCTTAAATCTGTTTTCTTCCTAATTACTTGTTTAAGTTCTTCTTAAGATTATGTCTTCTAGGTGTATTTTTGCAAAGCTATGTTATATGTAGTTGTACTGTGTATGAACATTAGACTTCAAAAGTTTATTTTTCCCCTTGGTTTCCTAAAATTGTTTTAAAAGAAGCGTTCATTTAAAATTCTTCCTGCCAGACCATTATCAGCCCAAAAGATAATGAAACCTGCAATTCACTGACTCTCATGGAAGTGTTTTTGTAGGTTTTTTACAGTTCTCTTTTTAGTTAAGTTTAGTCTCAGTGTGCTAATTTTTTAAAAGTTTTCTGCATAGTTTAAAAACCTGTTCAACAAAAATTTTCTGACAAGTTAACGTACTCAATGTATTCATATAGCTCAGAATGCTTTTAAAAGTATCAGGTTTGTAATCTGTTACATATCTTGAATAATTCTATAGGTTTTTTTCCTTTTTTTTTCTTTCTTTTTTCTGTCTTTTTTTTTTTTTATTTTTTCTTATTTCTTTTTCTTTGGTAGATATGGT
>WAAG01077529.1:0-38951 GCA_013390105.1 Tichodroma muraria
TTTTTTTTTTTTTAATGTGTCTGATGGTGTGAGACTTGTTGAAATGGCATTTTATTTCCTGAATGTAGTAATCTCATGTTGTGTCTGGATGCACATCCACATAGGAGGCAAGCAGCCCAGGACGGCAGGGACATGAATCCTCAATTTTGGGCTAAGCCTTGTGGTGCCTGCCATTTTTCAGCTGGTTGTTTTATCTCTCTATACTCTGGGAAGGGTATCTTGACACAGTTTGCAGAGCCATTTCAGCTGTTCAGACAGCTCAGCCACAATATGTTGCCTCCAATTCTTCTGTCAAGCACATACATCAGCTGTATTTGCTTGCCTTGAAGCTGTGAAAACCAGAGACCCTCCTGAGAAAATTTAGCTTCTGCATAGAAGTAAAGAGGTTGATAATGCTCTCAAGTGTACAAATGCCACACAAAGCAGTGAGATGCAAACCTGCCATGGCCTGTGAAGCTCTTTACATTTCAGATTATATCATTAGCTACTGCAGTCCCAAAGCCTTGGCATCTAAAAGCTGCAGCCAGAAGGGCTGTTTTGTCCTTCCAAGATCTAGGCACTGCCTGGAGTTGCAGTGGCTCAGGCATGGGTGCTGAGGTCCATGGGGGCTCAGGGCTGCAGGAGCTGGTGCCAGAGTGAGGCAGGGACACGCAGCAGGGCACAGTCAAACCTCCAGTTTGGGCTGATGGGACCCTTCTGTGGATGCTCAGTGGCCTGAGCATGGGGGAGGGCAGTGGCAGGGGCTGGTTTTGGTGGCACATGCCCTGGGGGACACAGATCTGGTCGGTGAAGCAGCACTGGGCCATGGCCACGATGCCACGAGGCACAAGGTGATGCTACCCCTCAGTCACACCAGAGCTGAACGATGGAGCAAAGCTGTGACACGTCTCTGCTTCGCAGTACAGAGAGAAGACGACTCCTCTTTCTTATGGTCACAGAGACATTAACCCCTCTATTTCAGTTTCATGCACTAAATACCAAATTCTGGCGGCACCGATGCCGCACCTGCTTTCCATGTGCTCTGCGTCCAAGCACAGATGCTGACACCCAGTGGCCATGGGATTTCTAGCGTCTGTAGAAGATGGAAAACTTCAGGAGAGATGCCTCAGCCGGTGAGGTACAACATCCACCTTTTCATTTCCTCAGGTGCAGGAGGAGTAAGGAGTTCCTGAGAGATCACAGAATGGGTAAGTCTGGAAGGGAGCACTGGAACTCATCTTGTTCAACCCCCTCACAGGCAGGGTCCCCACGTGCTCTTTTAGTCAGGTTTGCATCCAGACAGCTTTTGAATATCTCCAGAGGAGACTCCACAACCTCTCTGGGCAGCCTGTTCCAGGGCTATGTCTCCCTCACAGTAAAGAAGCTCCTCCTCATGTTCAGGTGGCAATTCCTACGTTCCAAGATGCCAGCCTTGCTTTGTGTCTGGTAGCCATTGGCATGTTACAGTGGTTGAAACACTTGTACTGAGAGGCCACTCAGAAAAATTAAAAAATATGAGGATGGATATGAGGAAACAGAATATAAACTGATTTTCAAATTATTCTCTTGCTGACAGCTTGAAAATATACCTCAGTGAGAGAAGAAGGGCGATTTTTGAACTGAGAGACCTTAGCGTTCATCTTCCCTGTTTTGCTACTTCCCAAAAGCAGAATATGACAGACTAAATGGATTTTGCATTTCCCTGCAGCATGCTTTTGTATGTGTGACAAGTATTGACATTCTCTAGGGAGAAAAAAGCTGTGTAGGAGAAGTTGGGTTTATTCTTCAACAAATGGCTCTAAGACTTTATCAGTCAAAGGCAGAAAGAAGACTCTAAACTCATGGGTATGCAAAGACAAAGACGTGTCTCACCAAACATGCGGAGCTTAGTTGGTAAAAATACGTGGAACCCAGACATGAGCTGGGAACAATAAGAGCAGAGCATGCCAAAGGAGGGATTTTTAAAGTGTTTTACTACAAATATTAATTATGGACTATAGAAAATGAATTAAAACACTAACGAGACTACTGTGTGAATACATTGGTGTAATTCTGTAAACACAGGATTAAAAAAACACTAGTGAAATTCTAGTGAGGTTCAGGTTGTTAGGAAGGCGAGTGGCCATCTATTAGGGCTGAATTTTGCAAATGCTGCAGATGTGATACCATGAGAAAGCAGGTGGGAGATGTTTTGCTGCTGTGGCAGTGAGGACCCTCTGCAGGGATGAGTTTGGGGAGCAGGGAGCCCTGCACTGGGGCAAAGCCCAGCTTTCCTCACCTAAATGCTCCTGTAGAGCTGCAGCGAGCAGGTACCATAAGTAGATGTACTTAATTTATCTCTCTGTTACTAGGCAGATTTCTATGCAGGCTTCAGCCTAACTTTTACATTTTGTGGTTACTGAAATAGCTCTGATCTTTTTTGGGGTGAGTTCTAGCTGTGGAGGTACAACAGCCTTTCCTTTGCTTTCTCTTACTTGCACCCACACACTTTAATTCTTCTTCCCTTCTTACCTTTTTAGTTTTTCTGGTAAAATTAGACTAAAACAGCCCAGTTTAAACCCATCCAGCAGGTTGGGGCTGCTGCAGTATTTGTCCCAGTCCAAATGCCTGTGCTCAGGATTCCCACCTGGTTAAGTAGGTGAGATCACACCAGATGTACTGAGGACAACAGGCTGGGCTTGGCTGCCTGCCCTACTTTTTTTCCCTTGGGGACATTCACAATGCACTCATGTGTTTTCAGTAGACATTTTAACTGTTTAAGAGTCTGGCAGAACATCAGAGGCCTGATGGCAGTTCTGAAAATCCATGCCCAGTGCATGCTCATGGGAATTTTTCAAAGTAAAGCCATCTCATGGAGCCTGCCCAGTAGAGGCAGAGGTTGTGTCTCAACAGAATTACGACCATGAAACTTTGTGACACACTTCAGTCTGTGAATTGACCATTTTTTTCCTGGTTCTTGCCTCCTTAGGTTGCTCCCCAAATTACACTGGGCTGTTGCCCATGTAGCAGTGGAAGCAGCTGACAGTGATTGAATAATTTTGCAGTTGGATGTGTAAGACAGCACTTGCTGCATTTTTGTTTCTGATTGGATTAATATGGCTCTTTACATAGCTGATTGACACAAACTCTCTGAGTTTGCACTGTTCACTAGAAATTCTCACTTTGAATAAATGCTCCTTCAAGAAAATACATTTTCATGGTTGTTCTGATGAAATGAAACCACACTGAACCCCTGTGTTTGCCTTGGTTCGTTTTTCAAGCAAAAAAACCCAGAATGGGCTTGGAAAAGGGTATCTCATCCAGTGATGCTTTTTAAATTTTTTTTTCTATCATCATCATAGGGAATTATTCCTAAAAAATCAGTCAGCAATTTCATCACCTGACTACATGGTGTTGAGAAACATGAGGTGTGCTTCACTGAATTCTGGTGCCAATGTCCACTTCCTAGAGAAATTCCCATGTCACATTTGCTGGAATGACCCTCACATCTCCTCTGAATCCCCTGTCCTTTGCAGTAGCTGTGGTCATGCCTCTTTATAGCAAAAGTTTCTCTCAAGGCCTCTCCACCATAGTTTTCCAACAGATAAGGCATATCAGCTGATGAAATAAATAACTCAGGTAGCACCTGTTCAGCATTTAGGTGCTCTCAGCATGCTGAGTCACCAGGGAAAACCTGGGAGAGCAAGGTGGGGCACAGGGGCTGGATGCAGGTGTTTGCATGGGTGTAACATTGTGTGTGAACTGCTGCCCTTCTGTGTGGGTGCCCTGCTGACAGACTTCTGGAGCCCTCACAAAAGAAAAAACCCAAACAAGCCCATAGAACAACGTGTTATCTTTATTCATGGCTGTTTCCACTGCCTCTTTTTTCTCCCTTGTCCTGCTATCAGGAACACCTTGCTTCAGAGTCAGTTTAGATCTCCTCCAGTTTTCCTGCAGTCAGCTTAAGTCCCTCCAGTTTTCCTGGACCCGTTAAGGACTGGGGTTGCAACAACTGCCTTCACAAGTGGCAGCAGGCAGGGAAGACCCATCTGGGCTGCAGAAAGCTCAGGGCTCCTCAGCTGTCCTTGGGATGGTGTTCCATGAGCAGCCCACCGAACACAAGCAGTACAGCAGGCACAGGCAGAGTTAGTATCCCACGGATGCATGCAATGCCTTTCCTGCTGGGGATCTGAAAGGGACACACACTGTTATTCCCAGCACTGAAAGAGCTTGAGGACATGCTCCAGCATGCCTGCCACATCCCAGTGGCAATGCAGGAAGTATTTGCTTTCCACAGATTTCTCACTAGCATCTACACTTTGCTTTGCATCCGCCTTCCAAATGTTTTGGTTTGTGAAATTCGAACAAAGATGAAAGAGGGTGTGTTTGGGACTTCATGCATTCAACTGCCAAACAGGTGTCAGTTCATCTCTGGGGACCACACAAGGGTGTTTCTAGAGCCAGTTCTCCCTCATGAGTGATGCCTTAAAAGGCATATTGGAAAAGCTTCCTGCTTGCTTATGCTACATAGCCATCAGGAGAAGAAAATAGTTATCAGTACTGGGGGATCAGTTCTCTCCAAGTGACCCCTCAGACCTGAAGAAATTATCTTCGGTAAAAACAGACAAATTCATCCACTCATCTGCTTTCCCCTCGTGCCATCACTGACATGAATGTAAACAGCTGGGATGTGAGTGCCAAAAGAATGAGGATTTAGCCCATTAAAATGGCTCTGCTTTAACACAGCTAGGATAAATCTCTGCTCTTGAGTGGTTTGGGCCATGATAATAGGTATTTATGCTGCTGTGCATGCAAGTAACTGCTGCATTAAACAGAAGCAATCTGAGCTCTTATGAGCAGCATTTGAGTCTCTGCAGTGGGTGTATGGGTTGCTGTAGGGGCATTTCATATCAGAAACAGACACATTCAGGAAGGTTGTTTACTGAAAATGAACTATTGTTTGGTGTCCAATCTTAGAGCATCTATTAATGTTTGGCTCTTAGACATTTAATGTGATGTTTCAGTTACATCTGTAGTTATAAATAGTTACAGACACCAACAAAAAAAGCACATTGCTTGGACAGGCTACCTTGGTGCTTACCTTTTCTTGCACTGGCCAATCAACATAAATATTATGAGGCTAATTGACAGACTCAAGATGACTGGAATGAGGATAAATAGCTGCTTGTCCTCTTTTCTGGACACTGCAAAGATAAGTGGCAGGAAATAAGAAGATGTTAGAATGGATTATACTACCTCCTACAAACCTTGTGCTCAAATGCAAACTCATCTTGTCCACATTACCCTACATGTTTTTATTTATTTATTTGTTTGTTTGTTACGGGTATATGCTGCTGGGTGGGGTCACATCCTCCTTCAGGGTATTTTATCTCTGGCACATAGATGCAGTCACTGCTATGTCCCTCTCCCCTGCCTTCTGCACCTTGCAGCAGAGCCAGTGCACGTGAGGAGAGCCCAGGAGAGCCTACAGGGCTCAAAGGAGCTGCTCTGCGGTGCAGGACAGCCAGGAGGATGCCCTGTGGAGACACTGCAAGTAGCCCATGCCCTCTCTTGCTCAGCAGTCGCTCCTCCATCCCAGCTGTCCCCACGCAGCAGGGAAAGGTGCTGCTGCAGAAGCATTAATATTTTGGGGCTCACCTGCTTAGTGCACTGGAGATGCAAAGCTGTAGGAATGGCTGTGCTGGAGCAGCTTGAAGGTGTAACTGAGCCAGCACCCCCCCTACAGTGCTGGACACCAGCAGATCCCCAGGGTAGCCATCAGCACTCGCACCCAAACAGGCATTGTAAAGGATATGAAAGAAACACCATTTACTTTGAGTTCCATACCAGAGAAACAATCCTGCGTCCATTCACTCCAAAAGCCCTGGTCAGCACAAAAAATGTTTGTTCTCCCCCTGACACGAACACATGAAATGTGGCTTTGATTTGCTCTGGAAATTGTTAAAGCGGTTTCCATTTGGGTTGACACAAACTGGGAAACAAAACAGAAAGAAGAAATATCAAGGAGTTATGTGCCATCACCAGGACCTGTCTGGTGTGGCCTGATTTTCCTATACACTGTCCAGGCTCTGTAAACCTTTGGATTATCTTCTGTCAGTTCTAAATGATTTCATAATAGTTTTGTACAAGTTAATGCCAATAACATGACTATGAAGAAAAATCTGCTGAAAATAGTTTCTGGAGGTGTCATCATGTATGTTGCCATTTATGCCTGTTAATTTATGGAATCTTTCTTTTAATTACCTAAGAAGACTCATGAGTGGAATACGGCAATTAAAAAAGAGATGTCCCCTACGATTAATTAGTCCTTTTCGTTTTTGCCTCCAAACTGCACCTGGATAATATACAAGGAAAAAGCACCGTGCATAAACGATATGTTCTGTCCCAGGCCACTCCTTTTGAGAGATCAGAATTACAGTTTCCTCGGTCCAAGTTACGCGGCCCTATTCAGGGAAAACAAACCACAGCAACCTTTAAATTTCCTCGACGGCAGTTTTCTGAGACAAGAGGCAGGAGGTCCGAGGAAATGCTCTCTTGGAGCTTGCTGCTGGGATCTGTTCGTGCTGAAGCAAAGCTGCAGCTGGAGGTCGGGGGGTTAAGGAGGAGCGTGTGCGGTGCCGCAGCCGCGCCCGCAGCCCGTGCCCGGGGGCACTCGCACCCCGCTGCAGCCTGTGCCCCCCGCTGCCGGCTCGGGCAGGGCTCCCCGACCCCTTCCCCTCCCTTTGGGCACCCCGGGTGCTGTCCCTACCGCCCAGGCAGCCGCGGCTTCCCCCGCATCTTCTGCCACCTGCACCTCGTACTCCAGGCAGTGCGGCGGCACTCGCCCGCCCGGGGGGCTCCAGGCCACCAGGAGCTCCTCGGCCGCAGACACGGAAAGCACCAGCTGCTCCGGGGCTGAGGGCTTTGCTGGGAGGGGGAAAGAGAGAGAGAGAAGGTCGAGGTGCACTCGGACGGCTCCTGGTGGAAAGGTTTCAGTCAATCACCGCCAGCCTCTGCTCCTTTCCCCCGCCGACGGGATTTCTGAGCGCTCCCGGCTTTCAGCCGCGAGGCTGGCGGAGCAGATGTCACCGAGTCTGGAGGGTGGGTTATTTATTTTAACTTGGCACACGGGCTGGACGGGCTCCTTGCTCTGGGCTGCGGGGCAGGGGCTTTGAGGCACGGGGGTGCGAGCGCCGCGCCCGGCACGTTCCCCCCGCGCCGCCGGGGCAGCCTCGGCCCCTGCGGCGACTCCACTGCTCTGCATCCCAGAAAAGGCTCTGCTTTTTGTCCGATGCCCAGAGCCACACACGAAGCACGTGGCAGCACTGATTGAATTCAGAAATCCTGCTCGTTAGCCCAGTGGCTTAACTGGATGACTGGCTATTTGTCCTTCTGGCATGGAGGCAGGTGCACCAGCGTGGTGAGTGCCCATAATAAACGCTGAGCACGTCATGTTCGCACATCATGCTGTGCTTTGCCCCCTTTCCCTGTCTCTCATAGGTTTGAAATCCATCTCTGCTCTGACAGACCCTGTCGCACCTTGCGCTCACCTCACCCCAGACCTTAGCCTGGTTTGAACAGCAAAGCCCAAGGGTCTCTCCTGTGCTTGCAAGGAGTGCAGCAGTGGTTGCAATTGCAGCAGGAGTAAATGAAGGTATCTCTGTGACTGTGCTGCTAGAGCCAAAAAACCCATAGCTCCTCTGCCACATCCCCAGCAGGCCATTAATGTCTGGAGTTGTCCAGCTACCAAATGCAGCACTTGGAGACACACACTGGCCCTCCAGGGTTGCTTGCTTGCAACCCTGGAAACTGAAGTCCTTCTTGGCACACGCCACAGCCCCTCCCCTGGGGGAAATGCACACGTTCCAACCACCCACCTACAAAAGCACATGTTTAATTGAGACCCCTAATGCAGGAAGTGGGCCTGGGGTGTGTGGTGGCCACGAGGGTCTCTCGTTGCTTGCCTGCCATCATTACCAAGGTTGTGAAGGCGAAGGGTGGTGTACAGTGGCCGTAGCAGAGTGGCTGCTGCCGAGCCATTGACACAAATGTTCAGATCCTGGTATTCTGCCCGGCTGAGGTTTTGCAGCACGCAGCCGACGTTTATGCCGTGATCCTGGATGTAGTGATCACACTGCACCACGTGCTCCAGCCCCTCGTACCTAGCAGGGTGTAGGGAAACAGGAAAAATAACCAAAGCAAATTATTACTTAGTAAGACATTTTTTATAAGATTGGACCTAAGCCCCGAGTATTGCCCATATCCCTTCCTTAGTCCAAAGCACAGTGCTGTGGATCAGTCGCCGGGGCTCCTGCTATGGCAGAAGCGTGGAGAAGAGAAAAAACCCAAATCAATGTGCACAGACAGCTTCTCAGGTTGATTTTTAGGCTGTGCCAGGCTCTCCCCAAGCCCATTCTTGGGGCACAGTGGCACAGGAGGTGCCACTGTGTGACTGGAGCTGGGGAAGGATCTGGCCCCTACTCATGGAGATAGTCCTAGGGCCCTGCCTGCACCATCAGCCACAGACTCTGGAGTTGCAGAAAGGTCCCTTCCCAAGCCAAAATGAAGTGATTTAAGGCAGGTGACATGTTCCATGAATGTACTGAGTGCTGCCGAGCTGCCCTGGCTGACTGCAGGTAGTTTCCATGGCTCTCTATGGGCACATGGAAACTCAGGGTGGGAACTGGGAAGCAGTTTGCTGTTTGTTACTTAATGTGCAGCCACAACCTTGTCCCTTCTGCCTTTGGGGGCCATTCCCCAAAGCTGAGCTGCTGGCTGTATCCTGGAAATACTGACTGGTGTTTCATATTACCTTTGAAGACTCCTGCTGCTTTATGCCCTCAAGACAGGGCTGAATTTGGCCCCCGTACTCCAGACCTAATGAAAGTCTCCCTGCACAGCACATTATGTCTGGGGGAAAAACTTCATGTTCTAGTACTATAAAAATTTGCTCACAGGGATCAAAGGATGGTGTGGTGTCCACCCAATCTTGTGATAAAATGGGACCCAGATCCAAATGCCTGGTTTTATTGCAGGCAATTGAATCAAAGTTGGGTTTTTATAGTGTTTGTTTTCCTTTTAGGCATGAATCATGCATTTCCATGGTTTCCTTCAAGCAGATCTTTGCAGTTAGCAAAATGGTTTCAAATTGGTGCTTCTGCTTTGAAGACTATTTCTGAGAACTACATGGAACCTCTTTAAAATGCAGCTATGCCTTTCTCCACGTAGCCCAGTGGCACGAAACCCAGCCTAAGTCATCCTTTCCATAATATCATAGGAGCTGAAGCACAAATACAGTATTTGCTTTGTCCCAAACCACTAATTCTAGCTATGCTTTTCCTGCAGAACAGAACTTAGGCATCAATTTAAAAAAAGCAGCTGAGAAATATGTATTATTAGTACCTCATGGCAGCATGTCTGCTTGTATGAGATGTGCTGAGGCTATAAAAATATATTTAAACACTAAAACTCTAAGTTGCTGAGAAGCTTCACTCTGTGTCTAGGGTTCAGTGAGCTTAGTAGCCTTGTGCTAAATCCTGTCCAATTGAGATGTATGCACTGTGGTCATGGAAATGTGCAGCCAGAACTATCCAGGTGTGCTCAGCAAAAGAAGGCACAAGTCTTTATGGTGGACAACATGCAGAAAACACCTCCTGGGGATGAATAAAAGGAGGAAGTGAGAAGACATTTCCCAGAAAAGATCAGCATGGGCCTGATTTTAAGAAAGAAAGAGTTGTGTTTTAAGAAAAAAAGAAGCTGTGTGTTGCTTGGGACATTATTTTGGCTCATTCTGGATGAACTGGGAAATAGCACTGCCAGCTATAAAAGCGTATTTACTGTGGCATTTTTGTACACTGAGTGGTTCACTTGATTGCTGCCTGGATGTTTTCCTATCTTGCTGTTACATACCAATAATATAGCCCATAATGTACACCACGAGGTGTGAGGAGACCTGGCTGCCAGGTGCACTTCAGGTATTCCCAGTCATGATAGATGCAGTGGAAATTCTGGACCTCTGATTCAAGTTTTCCTGTCAAACGAGAAGGAAATAACCACTATTTAACAGTGTTCCAGTCAGACGCAGCAAAAATACAGTTTTATGCCTTTGAACAACTGTGTGCTGCAGTTGAGAGATAGAAAAGGGAAAAGGGAAAAGGGAAAAGGGAAAAGGGAAAAAGGAAAAAGGAGGGGGAGGGGGAAGGGAAGGGGGNNAGGGAAGGGAAGGGAAGGGAAGGGAAGGGAAGGGAAGGGAAGGGTGGCCAGTCAGCATTATTAGTTTTACTGCCAAGTGTTCTGTTTCTCATAAAGGCCAGTCCATCTTAGAGCAGAAAAATGCTTAACTGACCTTTCCATTCAACAGTGGAGCTCGTGCAGGGCAGCTGAGCAGAGCTTGGGCATGGGCAGAAGGAAACAAGCCCCAGGTATCCAGTAACCACAACCACAGCCTTTGGTAGCAGAGCTGCTCTAGTGTCTTAAACATCAGCAAGCCCTGCAACAACTTCTGCATCCAGGAACCCTCAAGCCAGCACTGGTTCATGCAACAGGCTCATGCAAAGCACAAAACTGCACCAGGTACCACAGGCTGCTCCTCACCTTGTGGTGGGATCTGAAAGGTTGCATAAATCCAGTCACTCTGCACCTCCACGTCATCCGTACACCGTCCTTTGAGCAGTGTCTGCAGCCTCACTTCAGCAGTCCTGCTGAGGTCAAATCCAACTCTGAATTTTAGCTTCCTAGTAAAAATAACCTGGTTGAAAGACAGACTTTTTAAGCACCTCTTCTGTCACTAAGTGGGCTGCAGAATTAGGTAGCCTTGGTCTTGCTCCAGCTGCAAATAGTCTCATTTGTGTGCTTTATTGTCTCTTTATGTTTCTGTCCTGCCTCACTTGCCCAGTGCTCCTCCAGCATTAGTTTATGCCTGCTGTGCCCAGCCTTGCTAGCTGTGAGTCCCTTCACCCCACAGGACACAGCAAGGACAAGGCAGAGAAGGCTGAATACTGGGACCCCCAGCAGCAAGGAGCACTGCGGACAACCTGAGGAGGATAAAAAGCATTTTTTTAGGGTGTGAAATTATCAGAAACAGAAAGAACAATGAGTCTTGTGAGGCTGGTTCCTGTGGGAAGCACAACCACCCCCTGAAAGGGTGGCTCAGCAGCCAGACAGTGCAGCACAGCCTCACCCACCACTGTGCACCACTCTTTTTGTGGGACTTTCTGAGCACCCCCTTTGAAGGTTTTTCTATTTTATTTTTTTTTTTCCCCCCATATTTACTCCCCTTCACTTTATGCAAGTACAACGAAGTTGACAAGGTTTGCAACAAATCACAAGACAAAGTGTTGCATTAGCCCAGGTAGGACAGAGCTAATATGCCATAAAATGTGTCTGTGCCATAAAATGCACCCTTGTGCTGTAGTGGAAACAGCAATGGCACAACCCACAGTCAGCCTGTCTTCAGCATGCCCCAAGTGTAAGAGCTGCATTGAGCCAGGCATTTCTAACAGATATCAATGATTGCTTTTGCTGATGTCCAGTGGATTTTCTTCAGCCTGACTGTTCTTCATGACCTTAACTGAGGTCAAGATTTTGACAAGGTCTCAGAGGTGATTTTGTTCTAGTCTGTGCAACTGCCTCATCTAGGAAACTTTTATTACTCATGATTTCAGGAATTCTGATGTGGGTTTTTGAAACTGAATGCTTTTCTTTGAAATTGCAGTTAAAATCATCCTGAAGGAATCTGCACAGCTGGGAGCGTGAGGTGCATCGTGACCAAGGTCCAAGAGCCCCTTTCCATGCCCTTGCAACTGCAACCCGTAGCTGAAACTGGATTTCCCCCCTCTGCAAGATCCTGTGGGATGGCTGGGTCTAACCCAATTTCTGTAGTGGCTGAGCACAGCCTGGCAGCCTTGGCTTTGCTGCCTTAGGCAGGTGAAGCAGGTGACCTGTTCCAGCAAGGAGCTGGCCTCCACAGCACTGCCAGCCTGACTGATTGCTCCTTCTCTCGTCCTGTTCTCTTGAGCTGGCAAGCCCTCTAGCTCTCCTGCCTTAGGATCGTGCAAAAAATCCCTTTTTCTCTCAGGATTCCAATCGGTGTTTTAGGTTGTTGAGGGAGATTCTCAGCATATTTTTCGTGAGTTCCTCAGTACCTTGTGCCAACCAAACAGCCCCCACTGCTGGGTTTCTCCTCTCCCCATTCCATTTACCTTCCTAACCCTGCAGCAGCTTTCATCTTCTAAGCACTCACAAAACATATTCCAACAACCCTTCCTGGGCTCTACCTGCTACTGCCCTGCTACACATCAATGACAGATGACTGACAATTTTACCAAAGAGCTGAATTAGAGTAAGCCACGTCTAAAAGAGAGAAGTGAATGGTAATTAGGAACACACTTCTGGATAGAAGGAATTTTAGAGCATTAGGATAATTAATGAAATTTAACTTTTATTTGTTCACTGCTCTGCATGCCTAAGGATCTGTTGTTTCAGTTCAAGCCCCGTAAAGAAGCTTTAGAAAAGTATAAATTATTTTTTCATTTCACAATGAGAAATGTTATTGAATTATTCTGGGCAGCAAACACCCAGCCCTGTGACATAAAGAACCCCTTCCCTGGCTGCTGCTGCTGCTGCTGTTACATTTCAAAACCCATTCCCATTCGGACCACTGAAAAAGTCTGTTTTTTTCATGGAACGGCTTTGGTTCCACTCCTTGAAATTCAAACACAAACCTGTGCAGGAAGTAAAGGCAGAGCAATAGCTCTGGCTTGGGAGGGTTGATTCATGCTTTGCCCTACCTTCCAGTCTCTGTCCCCAGTGCTGCGATATTCAAACTTGTATTTCACTGTGCACTCGTTGAAGGTTTGTGCGTGGGGCGGAGGCTCCCACTCGACATCGAGGGAACCCAGGAGTCCAGGGTCAGTGATCCGCAGGTCTCGTGGGGGAGCAACTGCATTAAAAACAAAGCAGAGGGTAAAACAGAGTCAAAGTGAAGAAAACAAACCCGAGGCAGTCATGAAACTTGCCGGTTGTTGATATGATTTGTTGAAATGCAGCCCTGGCTGTCTGATTCCCTCTTCCCTGCAAACACGCACAAGCTCTGCTCCTGCCCACCCCCCAAAAACCAGTTTTTGCTGGTGCTCAGAGAAAGCACTCAAGGATCATTGAAAAGGCACACAGAATCCCACTTTTTGACACTATTTTTCAAGATGTTTTAAGCAAAACTGTTGTCCTGGGATGACCTTTCATGTCCTGTGTTTGCTTACCTTCAATCACTGATATTTACCAACCTTCAGGGCACTTATCTCTGCAAACATTGTGTTCAGCACATGCACCAACACAGGATGACAGATCAAAGTGTGCTGTCAGGGGGATTTATATTCCTTTACCATAATAGACACAAATCACCCATATTGTTTTAAATGTTCCTTTCAAGTATATTAAATATTATCGAGAAAAAAAACTGAAAAAAAAAAGGCAAAAAGCATAGAATTAGAATAATTCTTATTTTGTACATCTATCAGCTATACAAAAATGTGCCTTTAGAGTTGATCTGGCTTTTATAAAGGTATTTTAAGGTGCAGATATATGTCAATAAATAAGGAAGTATGGATGAATTCCATACTAAGACGTGTCCTAAAGTTCCAGCTCTACATGGAGTTGTCATTCACATGACCAAAACTGTTTGGCTGCTCAGTTTTATTAGCTGAAACAAAGCAATAAGCAATATTTTTTTCAAATCTAAGGTAATTTATCTCCACTGTCTAGAGGAGAGACTATCCATTTGGTTTCTGCATATTCATTGCATGATACACTTTATTTCACAGGAGTTTGGAGCCCATGTCCTGGCAGTGTCAGTCCAGCATTACGACCATTCTCCCTTTGAATCTGATCCTCCAGATCACTGGGCTCCTCTAACACCTTTTTCATGTCTTCATCAGGATTTACACCATTTTTTTCTTTAATTCTTTTAATAAATGCATTATGAAAGCAGACCGCAAGAATATTTTTCAGTGGAAGACAGTGACATAAATCCAGCTTTAATGTGCTACCTGGAAAGTTTGCAGCATACATTGCTGGAGGATTTGTTTTCTTCTACAGAAATTTTCCCAAATGAAACACACTCCAGGCAGCAGCTCGAAAATCCCACTTTTCCCAGTATGTGAAACTCCGTGGGAGATTTGTTACTGAATCAGATGGTGAAGTAGGAGATATATTTAGGGTGATACTGGATCAAGTGCTTGGGAGGCTCCTCCTGAGTGTGTAAATGCTGAGCCTCACAGAAGTGCAAACAAGGAAGCAAAAAGCTGCTAGCCTTTGTCATCATAAGCAGTCAAGAGAGGATTAGGTTGGTCAGAACTGGAATTTCTGACTGGATAGGAGAATGCTCTGAAATTTATTTACATCGTGTGCTTGAGCAAAACAGTGGTATTTTTTCAAAACAATTGTAATTGTAAACAGCAATTCTTGCAAAATAGATTTTGACTGGATTTCAGAGGAAACAGAAAAGATTCTCTTTGGGATGTTGCTTGCATTCTGGGATTTAATTGTTTCTTAAATGTCATCACCGCCTTTTGCAGTTTCTTTTTCACAATAATACATTACCAGTCTCACTCACATCACTCATATAGAACACAGGACTAGAAATACTCTATTTCATCATGCAGTCTTGAAGGAAAGCTGCCCATGGATGTCTCTTGGAAAAAATCAAACTAACAGCTTCTCCCCCGATGTTTGTGGTGGTGAACCAGGTAATGCTGAGCTGGCTGTGAGACAAGCACAGCCCTCACAGCCACTCCTCCTGGCTGCTGGGCACGCTGCCACCATCACTGCTTTGGTGACAAACCCCTGCTTGTCCCCAGCTGTCCCCCACCACCTCTGTCCACACCATGCCCTCCGAGACGCTGCAAGCAGCAGGTGGGGTTTGCAATTTTCCACCTATTTTGCCAGAGGAAAAACGACAGCCTTGCCAGGTGTCCCCCAAAATGTCCCCCCTCTATGTCTGCACCTCCCTGTGCTGCTCAGAGAGGCGGAGGTGGCACTGATGCTTTCTGGAAGCCACCCCAAAGGCAGCACGCTGTGCTCAGCGTGGAGCAGGGGGTTGCTGGCAGCCCCTGTGCGAGCTGGCTGGCAGGACAGGCGTTCTCTCAGCGGCCTTCTGGGCATGTTCTCACCTCTGCACCATGCACTGCTTCCATCAGGGTGGGCCAGACCTGCTCACCATCTCTCTGGGTGCAAAGTGCCTGATGCCAAGAGTCTGCAGGTACGGTGCAGCCAAGAGGTGCTCGAGGGCTTGAAGCAAAGGGTGCCTGAAGTGCCATTGCTGTGAATGATAGCTTGCAGAGCAGTATGCTCTTAGAAGCATTACTCCCCAAGTACAAATAAGCCTTGTGTTTCTTGCACCTAGCACAGTCTGTCCATCTGGGACCATGCTCAGGAGCATTTATGAGCAGTGTTTGTATTTGATAACCCTCTATCAAACAAATATATTTGCTGTGCAGCAAAGGCAGTCTCTTCTCCCTTCAAATTCACTCAGAAAAATAGCCACTAAACACATAACATATTTAGACGATGGATTGCAGGTTTATAAACCGGCCACTCACACAGCAATGCACACACAGAGAAGAAAAGCTCTGGCTGAAGGAGAGACTCCCCAAAGAGCCCAAGTTAACACAGCAGCACGCTGGGCTTTACCTGTGCTGGGGGAGGAGGAGGAGGCCAGCACCCAGCCCCACACCAGAGCCACGGGGAGCACCGGGAGCCGCCAGGGAGCCATCAGAGGTCAGGGGTTCCTCTGGCTGGTCAGAAGAGCAGTCCTGCAGCACGGGTGTGAGGGGGCTGCGGAGACACAGCAGAGGTCAGAGGCTTCAGCATTCCCGTGGGGTCCTGCTATTCCCTCTGCAGGCTCAGCACTGACAATAAGCGTGGCTTTACTTGTTTACTTAATCAGGGCTGATTAATCATTTCCCAGAGAACTTCTCTTTGCAGCTTTTGGTGATGACCAAACACGGCTTCATTTGAAATGGTTTCTGGCCAGCTAAGCACACTCTCCAGAAGTGTGTCAGTACTTCAGTTACCAGCCCTCTGTCTCACATCTTCTGTGGAAAGTGATTCAACCCCCTGCCACAGGAAGTGCCTCGGACCAATGATACTTTCATTAAAAAAAAATGAAAATAGAATGCCTGAGCCTTGCCTTACCCAATAAACAGACACACCTTACGCAACTATCCCCACCTTTTGCTGTTTCAGGACTTGGTAGGAATTGTAGGAATGCTTGTGAGAATTCTTCTTAGTTGTCATGGCAATATTTGAAGGGGACAAATTTCTATTCCTGTGCAAGTCTGCTGGAGGGAAGATGGGGACTGAGAGGGAGTGGAGCAGAGTTTCCATGGAGGGGGAACTCCTTCTTTTAGATTTCATGCTAAAAGTGGGTAGAAATTACTGTCTACAGACACCCCAGCTCAGCATGCTTCCCTATGTCAGAAAGCACTTGGATTCTGACAGGGGTTTAATTTTTTCTTGCAGATAAAGGTGTGGGTATAGATTAGATAGACATGGAGGACGAGAGAGAGAAAGATTAGATATAGATACAGATCTAAGTATATAAATAGGTATAGATATAGACATTAATCTTCCTGGAACCTTAACCACTGCCTGAGCTCCACTTGAGTAAGAACTTGGCAACTTCAGTATGAGCATGCAATTTATCACTGCGATCTATTCAGAAAACAAACTCACTTTATATTGCCCACACAAACCTGGCTTAAGCGGGTGCAATCCCAGGTTAAAATCCCAATCTCTGGCACAGCTGCTTCTTCCTCAGCACCCACAGCTACCATGCAGCAATGTGAAACTGGGGCTCTGCTGAACGACAGAACTTCAAGTCAGAGGGATGTTTAGAAATCTGAGGAATGGAGCCAACAAAAACCCCCCATCACTGGAAGAAGTGGCTCAGGGGAGCTAGGGGAGGAAACAGGTGGTGCTGGCCAGGGTATCTGTATGTGTTTAAAATACACCAGAAATTTGAGCTGGCAACACATAGCAGCCACTAAAAATACACAACAATTTTAACAGCAAATTTTCAATTTAAATTAATATCAAATCCCCCCAGTCCATCACATAATTGTAACTATTACATCACATAAATCCATCACATAAGCATAGTTATTACATAAGCATTATTATTACTACAGTAATAGCAGTCATTTTTCTGTTTCACTGTGAAGTGAGAACGTAGGCAGAAGAAATCACGGGAGTTACTTCTTTAACCTATCAAACACAGGATAGAACTAGTGTCAGTACAAACCTGGCTGTAGGCAGCGAGTCTGTGTTTCAGAAAGGTCCGAGGCTGCAGTGACAAGCAGAGCTGCCTTGCAGAGCTGGGAGAAGCAGCAGCTCTAACTCAGAGCTAGTGAGCAGCAGCATCCAAGGACTGTGTGTGCATGCTAGCACAGAGAGCTTCTTTTCATTTCCAGTACAGTTATTTAAATATATTCATAAGATTTCACAAAGCAAATAAAAATAAACAAATGCTTTCCCAGAGAGGTTTACAACCATCAAAGTTCACTTACCCGGACCTCTAACTGCATAGGAGCCCATCTATCTCTGGAGTGTGGGGCTCCTCGGCAGCTTCATGGCTCAAAGCTTTGTATTTCACAGAAATCTTGTGGTTTTTAAAGACTCCTCTCTGTTCTCCCCGGGGAACAGATGTTGCATTTCAATGTAATGGCGTTGGCCACACGGTCAGAGGCTTTACTAAGCACCAGAGGCAACGTTGCTGGGATTTATGAGGTGCTGGTGTTAATTGTTGCTGTTATGTGCTCAAGTGGGTCAAAGGTACGTTTGAAATATTGAAGCGATTCATTAAGATGAAAACCAAATGTCAGAATCAGTGCAGGCTGCCTGCTGGAGGTGGTGACACGCAGCTGTCCCCAACAGCTGTCAGCCACAGCCCCCACGGCTCACTGCAGCCCCAGGCATTGCCTCAGCCCGTGTGGCTCCACCAGGGGATCCCCAGGACCACCCCCAGTGTGACCCACCACAGAGCCTTCCCATAAGCTTGCTGGCTCTGGGACAAATGCAGCCTCTCCCGGACCTCGGGGCTCTGCAGGAAATACAGTGAACTGTATATCCCTCTCCTCGCCCCTCTGCTGTGGCCAGGCTTTCAGCCACCAGCTCTGTACAGCCTTGCCTGTCACCATTTATTCATCCCTCCTCCCTTTTCCCAGCCCAGAGAGCTCTGTAAGGAGCAGGTGCCAACCATACCTGGTTTACCCCAGGTGAGAAATTTATTGCCAAATACACCTTGCTGAAAAAGCATCTGATTGTTCCTGCTGATCTGCTAAGGATCATTCAAGGTCATGGCCAGTTATGCATGAGTCAGTCGTGAGCTGAAGGAATTTGACTGCAGTAAGTCCCCTCCAGGAGGGATAATGGGGGTGTTTTGGGAAGAGCAGAGCTGTGGTGCACATGCCCTGACAAGCAATGGGCTGTGGCTCAGGCTCACTCTTCCCATGGCCAAATTTAGGCACATTGAGAAAGAGTTCAGGCATACAAAGAGCATGAGAAATGGCATCAGGAACTGAAGGAGTGCTCCTTGTTAGGAAGAAAAGTGTCCCCCAAGCACCTGTACAGACTTACGGTATCACGGTTTGATTTGAGGCCCAAATGAATGTGTTGTCACCTCCCAGTTGCCGTCAATGGGAATGCTTTGGAGCAGCAAAGGCAGGATCAGACCCCTTTCCAGCTGCCAGGTGTCCTCTCCATTTCTCTATGTGCCTGTGGGTAGACATGCAGAAATGTCTAGTGCCAACACTGTTGCCTTGAGAGCCCTGTGAATTTTGGGGGTAAGGGGTTTATGGATGAGTTGTCCCTTCACTGAAATTGCACACTGATAGCTCTTCCTTCTTACTTCCTACAAAGGATGGGGAAAAAAGTCCCTCACTGCTGGTAAATGTATGGCCCTGCTTTCAGAGTTATGCAAGATTAGAATTTAGCATTCATGTATTCCTGTTGTGTAAGCTATTTAAGCAGAAAAGGTCACACTGGACACATTGTTCGAAACAAATAAGAAACATTTGCCAGTAGAGTGAATGCCAGTTCCCGAATGCTAGAACTGGGTCAATTCCTGAGAAAATTAGGTTGGGAAAAAATGCATAGTTTGGATTTGCAACAATAGGGCTCCACCACACATCCAGCAGCACTGGAGCACCCGGGAAGGAGCAGAGAGTGCAGGCCTGTGCTGTGCCTGCTGGTCCAGGTGCTGTGGCCACATCCTGCCCAAAACAACCCCCTTTGCGGACTACAGGTGCTTTTCCCTTCCTCTCCTTGTGCCTTTCTGCTGGCACCTGCTCTTCCTGATCTGTTCCTCCCCCTGCCAGTGTTGGTGCTACCCCCTGGCTGCTCCTGGAGGAGCTCAGCTGAGGGCACACTGGAGAGGATCCATGCCCCAGTCCAGCAAAGCTGAGGGGAGGCACTGCCCAGGGTGGGAGAGACATCATCAGTGACCCAGGGACAGCTCTGCACAGGCCACGTGCCCAGACCTGGCTGGTACCAACCTCACTGGCTGTAGCTGTGAGCAGTGTCCCAGCAAGCTGAGGGACAGGCAGGAGCAATCCCCATGTGTGCTGGACCAGAGCCTCAGGGCCCCGAGGTCAGGGCATGGACAGGCTGGTGATTTGATCTTATTGACTGTTCTGTAAATGGGATTAAGTTGCATAAAAAAAAAAAAATGTATCCATCATGAGGGTGATGACAAGCTTATGGAAGAAGACATAAATAAAACCAGACCAGCTCTAGCTCACCAGCAAGCCCTGCCAAAGCTCTGTGCAATGAGTCAAGTCTGGTGGCATCACTGCTGACTGGGCTCAGCCCCTCCCTGTGCCCACCTTTCCCTGGAGGTACCAGCAGCAAAACTCCCCTGAGCCCAGCAACAAGCAAAGCTGCGGGACTGTGGTCCCCTTTGATTGTCTGCCTTCCCTGTTGCAACAGAATCTGGCAGCTGACTCATCTGGTTTGCTCATGGAGGAAAGTTTTTAGGATTTGTCAGCTGGGTGAGTGACTCCTGGAGTCACTGTGTGCTCAGGAACACCTCACGGGAGCTTCCTCCTCCTCCTCCTCGCGGAGCCTGGTCAGCTCCCAGAGCCGCACAGCTGCTCTGCGGGGACAAGATTAATAAAAGCACTAAAGCCGAGGGAATGAAAGCTTGTAAAAGTGCCACCAAGCTGAATAAGAGATTTCAAAGAGCCGAGAATCCCCTGAGCTGAGTTCTTGGACTACGACTGGATATGCAGCTGCATGCAGAAATTAAAAAGCCGTTCCGTAAAAATCTGCTTCTGTTTGAGGAAATAAAGGAGCAGCAGCATCATTCTTGAAATACTTCATTGTAAATGGCAAAGCAGTTGGAAAAGATCATTAATTGAGCTAAATATAAAAAATGGGCCAAATCCTTTTTGGTTGAAATATATTTGATATATTCATCCCATTTGTGCTAAATTGGTTCTGTCAAGCAATCCATTGTAAACCTAGGTCAAAGTATTAGGATGCAATAGCTCAAAATAAAAGCTTTCAACTTTGCAACCTCCATGTTTAGAAGCAGGCTCCCAATCACCAAATAAAAACTGAAAGGCTACAGCTATGAACAGACCATTTGGTATAAAATAGCATGTTTCATTTGATCCAGAAGGATAGTTTTGAAATTGCCAGTGGCATGGAAAATGGATGATTTATAAAAGCCTCTTAACTGCCTCATGTTTCAGGGAAATCGGTCTCTTTTACAGAACTTGTATTAAACAAGCCTTTCCAAGGCACGGGATGAAGGACTCAGTAATTCCAAGCAGACCTGTGGCCTCCAGCAGTGTTATGGATTGCACTGGAGAGGGGACATCACCACCAGGACAAGTGCTAGGAAAAGGAGCATGGGGCATTGGTGACAGAGTGAGTGTTGCAAGAAAATATCCCACCTTTGCATTCATAAATTAAACACTTATGGCTGTTATGGGACTTCAGGAAATGATGGAAGGAATCCAGACTCTCTAGCAATGCCCAGTGTCAATATTTATTTTTCTGGTTAGTGGAGACCTCAGTTTTCCATATTTCTTTGCTGATGGCTGCTATCCTGGCTTAGATGGCATCCTACGAAGGAAGAGCAGCTGTTTGAATATGCCTGTACCATGTGAGCCAGCACAGCAGCTGCCACGGAGCTGGCTCCACTGAAATCTGTGCTTTCTGTATCAGTGTTGTCCCCAGAAAGACCCATCCAGCCCAAAGTCAAACGTCACACACTCCCTCTGCCTTTCAGATGACTCTGTGGCAGCCTCTCCACTGCCTGTGAGGCACCCCTTACACAAATCCATCATCAGTTTCCTGCAATTCCTGATGAAATGTTTTCTGTGCGCCGTGTCTGCTACCTTGGGAGCACACCCTGACCGAAGTATCCACAACCTGCTGGCTCCTGTCCTCACACTGAGTCATCTTTTGCTCCTGGAGCAATTTCTTCCACAGCCTGCACGTACCCTTTGCCCACACAAGGACTTGCTCTGGCTCTCCCTCTGATGCAGCTGGGCTTAGGTTTAGCAGAAACTATGAGAATAATCTAGTTCCTGTCATGGTGCAGTGTCAGCTTTAACAAAGAACTCGGCGACTGTACCCTGGAACAGCAGTGCACGTAGAACTGTAGTAGAAAAGAACTACAAAGCAGGCTGAGGAATTAGTGCTGACCAAAGTGTGTAGCAGTGCCTGGGAATCAGCCTGCAGGGGAAAAAAAAGGGCTCCAGGGGCTGGGGGTGTGCAGGGCAGGCTGGGGAGATGCTGCAAGGGGAATAGGAGCACAGCCTGGAATGCCAGGGCCCAAATTCTGCCACTAAACGCACCAGGGCATTACAGAAAGAACTGAAGACACAGAGCTGGCAGAGCAACAACTGCAACAGGCCATGAATACATCCAGAGTGAGATGTAAAAGAAGGTAGAAATTATCTCTGGAACAGAAAGGCTCTGCCACAGCTCCCAGAAGGACTGGGGGGACAAAGAGCCTCCGTGCCTATCTGTGCAGACAGAACTCTGCCACACGGCTGCTCTGGGCACACCTGGCCAGTCCCAGCACCCTCAGCACTGGGTACAATGGGTCCTGCCAGGGGACCTGCCTGGCTACAGCAGGCTCTGCCAGGGGATATGGGGCGTACAGAGAAGGTCTGTGTATCCCTGCTCCAACAAAGGTGCCCTTTCCCCTGTTGCTCCTGTTCCTCCCTGCCTGCAGACTCGGATCTGTGCTGCCCAGAGTCGGGGGAGCTGCTGACCCTATGCAGGGAAGCCCAGGGTTGCTTCAGGATCACTTTCTGCTCTTCAGGCAACAGCAGGCAGAAACAACACCTTGTATCCAATAGACCCAGCCCCACTGGAGCAGAGAAAATGAAGACATCCAGAGATAAATCGTTCTCACCCTCACCACCTCCCCCTGCCTGTCCTGCAGGTCGGCAGGAGCCAAGCACAGCCTCCCGGGCACCAGGCTCTGACTGCGTAGGCGTTCATTAAGAGTTAGAAAATACTCTCCATTTTCTTCCTCCCACCAAATCCACCAGCCTGCTGAGGGGACAGGGGAGTACAACTGCTACTCCACCTGGCCCAGAGGCTGCCTTAGGAAAGACCAAAATCTTCCCACCTGGCTTTGAGCCAGTCTTCAAGACTGAGTTTACCTGGAAAGGCAAAAGTCTTAAATCTTGGTGCAATGCTGAACCCAGTCTGAGGTGCAGTTACTGGAGCGGGCAGAGCAAGCTCCCAGGCTGGCTGCCTTCCTGCTGCTGAAAACCCGAGTGCAGCACCGTGCCAAGAGCGTGGGGCCTTTCCACGAGAGCAGTTTTGTCACCAGAGGGACGAGACCGATGGCAGCCAGGCGTTCAATCTCTTCTTCAGAGCTAAATCCTGGCCGGGGCTGACACCTCCTGGGAACTCTCCTGCCAGGGCCACGCTCAGCCTTTTTCCTGTGATGAATGCACAGCTCTCAGCCCAGCCTCCTTCCAGCACTTCCTGATAGCAGGCAATCACCACCTCCACTGGCCACCTGCCCTCCCTTGTACCAATTTTATCCCAGCAGCATTTGCCTCCATAAGTAATTACTTCTGTGGTAAAAGTAATTGTCCCCAGTGGTAAGCACTTCCAATCTCGCTTTCAGGTTGTTCCAGAATTAGATGGACATACAAAAAACAGGTTGAGAGTAATTATTAAGGCAGAAACATTCCCAAGCTGAGAACTGAAGTGCTGAAGTGCTGTCCCACTATGAGAACAAGGCTGGCAGCAGGAGAGTGGCAGCACCCCGAGAGTGTGGGTGGGGAAGGCAACATGATGGGCAAAGCAGGGATCCTGACAGGCAGGGATCAGCTGCCTCTGATAGCTCTGGCACAGGCAGAGAAGGAGCCAATGCTCTGTTCAGGCCATCTTAGAGTAAGAATAATCTCTTGGTTTCTTCTTCTCTGCCTTGTCTTTCAAAACTGATCTGTCCTCCACAAGCCTCCAAGCCCTTGGGATAAACAAAATAAACTTCCTTTTCCTTCTCCTTTAAACTCCATCCAAAGCCCTGCACCAGAGAGTTTACGGAGATGTTGACAGAGATGTACTGGTGCAGCCACTGTGCGATGGGACTAATAAGTGAAAAAACAGATATTCTGTACAGTTGAACGCCCTGGCCTGGGCTGCTGGGGGAGCTGGCAATTCCCAATCTCTTCATTTTTGCTTCCTGCCTTTGTCTCCAGTGGGGATGGAGCACTGTTGGTGCCATGGGGAGGGCAGGATCTGCCAGGGGCAGAGCAGCCACCACTCCCACAGTCACTGCTGGGGCTACATGCAGGAAAAGGACATCCATAGGGACACGAGGACACCCAGGCACCTCCAGGAGGCTGGCTGGGAGGAAGGGTCAGCCAGGGAAACCTGGAGGCACTTTGCAGCCAGAATCTAATCCTGCCTTTGCTGCCAAGAGCAGGATCTCTAGCATCTCTCCTCTTAGGGAGGCAACCTCCAGAGGGATGGGCACAGGGTCAGTGCCTGAGCAGGGCAGCTGGCACATGCAGGAGAACGGGCAAGGTTCCAGAACATCCTCACAGACTGGTCATTGAACCCTCAGCTGCAACCCTGGGCATATGAAACAGCATTTTCCCTGGGGGCAGGAGGTTTTCCTGGAATCTGAGGGGGCAGCAGTGCTGGGCTGCTCTCCTGTGCCTTCCCAGTCCTGTCTGGTGACCAGGGGTCACCAATGCAAACAGCAGTCCAAGACTTTACTGCTCACATCAACAAGTTACTGGTACTGAAAGCTGCTTTGTGAAATGCTAAAAGTACAGTTTGGCCTGACAGTGAATAAACTGAGAAGAAATTCTTTTAAAAAAGGAAAGAAAAGACAGTCCAAAAATTCTGAATGGATTTGTTCTTTTCAGAGGCAGATCTTTGACAACTCCCCCAGGAGAGAAGTGTTAGCCCAGAATAACTGCTTGGCCAGGACAGGCAGCCCTTGCATGATATCTGCTGGCAGCTCTTATCAGCAAGCCAGTGCTGGATTAGGACTAGCCTAAAGGCTGTTAATTACATGAAAAGCTGTTTAAATCTTCCCATAAAAGAAAAAAATATACGAAGATAATACAGGAAGATACTTAAGGAATGATCACTGGAAGGATTTCAGAACAGACAGAATGTGGCTTGAAAGGGATGAGACACATATTGGTGCAACAGTGGTGTAAACACACACATACATACACAACTGTCTGAAAACCTGCAAGTTAAACATCATCCTGCACTCTGAGCAGATGCAACCAAAGTTATTTCAAGAACACAAACACTGGTGCCACTTAAAAATAAAGAGGTGCTGGAAAACTCTTTCAAATTTATATAGAAATTATGGAATGCATAAATTCATAGTCTGCACTACAACTGAAGAGCTATGGAGAGTTTCAAACACACACATACACACACAAAAAATAAAATCATAATATAAAGTAATTATAACTTACCATCACACTTTGGGATTTGCCTTTAAGCCAGGTAATATCTTAGACAAAATACTTACTAGCTCTTAAAAAAAAAGAAAGCTAGAATAATTAAATGAAAAAAAAAAAATCCTGCATATGTTCCTGTTTCTAGAGAGTGAGCTTCGATCAGCTGCATCTGACCAGGCAGCCTGGAAGTGTTCTGTGTGTAGGATGCACGTGAAGAAATAGGGCAGGCACTGAGTGCTCACGTCAGGCTCAGCATCCCCTCCCAGGCAGCACAGCTCATTGCACATGTGGGTTGTAGCAAACAGCCCCACAGCGATGTGAGAGGGACTTTCCCATCACAGGATGCAATTTGATTGGGAAAGCCTTGATTAGTGTGACCTGAAGAGCCCTGCCTGGCTGTGGGACACCTTAGGACAGTGCAGGGACAGTGCCACAGGCAGACCCCAGCAGGGAAGGGCTCCTGCAGCTGGGGGCTGGGCTCTGGCTGGGGGGCTCTGTGTCCAGCAGATGGGAAAACCTTGGCAATCCTGGCTGGTCTCAGAGGTCACAGCTCTCCCAACTCCGGTCACCTGTGACATGGTGACTGCTGCAGCTCTGTACATCCTGGACTAACATCAGCATCTCAGCTGGGCACGGGTGTCCACAGGCAGATGACCACTGGACTTCTTCATTTATGGGGGAAAACCCCCAAAAAACAAATGCAAGTGTCAGAAAGTAAAACACTTCTTATCCAATCAGAAATTTTATTCTTGGCTTCCACTGGATCCTTTCAAATTGTATGGGGCTCCTTCATCAAAGAAAAATCTCACTCCATTGTTATTTCCTCTAGGATATGCTTTAACCAAGGTCCTGACCAGATGACTGCAGCTTTCAGACAGCACCTCAGCAGTTGGAAAAAAACTGCCTCAAGCAGTTTCAGGCAGACGTGACACTGGTGAGATCCAACTGATTCATTGAGAGCTCAGACTTCAAATCCTGAGGAAGGTGCTGGCTCTCCAGCTATAAATCATTGTGCTGAAGGATGTGCACACAGGACTGCTCTCCAAGGCACAGCTGGCTGGTCTTCCCAGCACCAACTGGCCAGTGAAATCAGAGGAGGTTTGATCTCACCAGGATTGTGGATGCTCTTACACAGGTTTGCTCCACAGCAGGAAAGTGATTAGGAAACATGATTAGGGAAAAAGGGTAGACCAGCCTCTTCTGGTAGCACTGAAATCCCTGTACAGCCCAGGAGCATGTACACATCAGGGAACAGCGAAGAGGGGAGCAGAGCAGGAGTAATCCAGGGGGGATGGATGAGCTGCTGTGCAGCTCTGCCCTCTGGAAGGATTGCTGGCAGGATGCCTTCGTCCACCAGCTGCTGCAGGGCTGTGGTCTGCAGGGGGGGAAAGGGTGGGACACCCAGACCTGGCTGGGCCTGGCTAATCCCACTCAGCTGCGCTTGGAAAGGCGAGCTGACCCTGCACTCGGGTAGTGGGAGAGACCAGTTCTGGCCAGAGCTGTCCCTGGGATGTTGGGGCCAGATGTTTTTGCCAGATAATTTACCAACAATTTATAGTACTGATAAAGACTTGGGTCAATGTGACCAGACCTAAAGTTAACACTGTTCAAACATCTAACAAAAGCATAGCAAATTTCCAAAGCCAGAGCCCTGAGAGTGCCACTCCCATGTGAGTGAGGATCTTTTTCAATAGAGGCTGCGCTGGGTTTTCCTTTCAGAGAAGTTCACCAAGCAGCATTTGCACTAACCACTGCACATTATCTTGGGTTAAAGGAATCTAAGGATTTACATCTCTGCTGTGAATCAACACTTACAAAACAAACCCAAGCTAGGATGGTTTAATTGCAGATCAGCTGCTGGTAAAAGAGAGAGTGCTCCAGTTTCACCTTGAAGGCAAGGCTCAAACTGTTTATAGGCTGCTTTTGCAAACAGAAATATTGGCTAACACTTATATCTGACATGTAATGCTTGAGAAATGCAAAGGTCCCACAGGTACAGGCTCTTCAGGGTGTGCAGGATTAAGCTCAAAGATCATCCTGTTATTTCCTAGTTGTTCCCTTTTCTGACTTTCACTGGTGGTGTGCTCTGTTCTTGGGGCTTGCCTTGTGTTAGAGAATACTTTGTGGATTTGAGTAATAGTACTCAAAAGATTTACAACAGGAAAAACAAATATTTCAACAGGCTTTAAGAAATATACCAATAAATCCTTCATCAATGTATTAATCAACTGCCACTTACAAGACGGATTTTAGCTGTTGGGGGAAGATTTGTCTTAATAGAGAAAAGAAGAACATTTATTTTAATGAAAGGATCTCAGTAGTTTGCCTACTTTGTGAAAGACATTCCTTAACCCTGTGGGTGCAGCAATCTGCACTTTTCTAAAACTGAGTTGTGCTCTCCTTAATTCCCCACAAGGTGACTTTTTAAATCCAGCTACTAGCCTTGAAACTTGAAGAGTTGCCTTCTTCTGACGCATCTCCCAGTCCTACACCACCTGTGTCTGCAGAAAGCCCCTGGGAAGATGCTGTGGGAACAGAGGCACCCTGTGATTCTTCCTTTTTAAGTTCTACAGCACACTAAGCCCCTGAGGCCTGAACTCCCTTGCTCCATGAATTGGCTCAGCCCAAAACAAATTATATGGCTCATTACAAACCAAAATACATTTAAATAAACCCATATAATGTCAGGAAAAGGATAAGCAGGGAAAGTCTCCATAGATGTTCAGCCACTGAAGTGGTTATGACTTCACTGCTCCAGGGTATCACTTCTAATTCCATAGGCTGGGATTGCAGGTAGCAAAGGAGAGCTGTGCTGCTGTCTCTGCTGGGGCAAGAGCTGACAGTCCAGCCTGGAGCCCACCCTGCCCTGCCTTGGGCACAGGGGTGAGCACTGGGGATCCTGTGCTGGCTGTGAGCGTGCTGAGCAGAGGAGAGGACAAGGGAGAGGGGAGGGCACTGCCCTGAACAAAAGGCACATTGCCCCAGTAGAAGCTAACGAGCCACAGCCTTGGCTTATCTTCCAGTCCACAGCATCTGTCCCTCGTTGGTTTCCTATTTCCCAGTTTGGGAGTATCAAGCATAAGGCAATCCAGCTTGTAGGTTTTATTTCTCTGAATGTCTGGCACAGAAAACATTCATCAGAGGTCAGAAATTCGTCCCCTGTGAGAAGGACTGATCAACAGAACACAAGTTAACCCCTGTGTTCTTCCTGCTGGGTGGGAGGCAAGTAAATGAACTCCCCAGCCTTAACCACTTTTGACAGCTTGATTTCAAATGCCTTATTTCGACTTGCAGTTCGTCTCCTACACTGTCTAAACAATTTCTACAGCACTTCTTGTGGGTGCTTTTCATGGCACCACAGTGCATGAACTGTCCACTCAAAACTGTGAGCCCAACTAAAGAGTGTAGCATGGGGCAGGCAGGGTAAAAATGCCTTTGGATTCCTCCTTTGGTCCATCACAATCACAGCATGCCTGGCAAATTAACCAGCAATTGAGATACATTTCATGTCAATCCAGCTGCTCATTTTGAAAATATCAGAGCATATGATGCTCTTGCTAGTGAAGAAACATCCCACCCTCTGTTCTGCCAGCTGACAGGGGTACCTGTGCTCTCCCCAGCCGTTTTCCTAAAATAATCATGGGATTTGTCACAATCCAGCATCTGCGGTCGTCTAAAGCCTGCTAGCCAACAAGGACTGCCTGAGGCACCACCCTGGGGAGCCCAGAGCCAGTAAGCAGGGCAGGACACTGCAGGTCAGAGCCGAGGCTAGAAGGGACTGCAGGAGATGGCCTATCCCACCCTCCTGGCAGAGACGAGTGAAACACACCCACAGGAGGGCAGCTGGTTTAAATCTAAGCAGAACATGTTTTAACCCTGTAGGGCAGGCAGGTGTTGAGCTCACCTGATTTGGTGAGGAGGTTGCCAAGGCTCAGTGACACTGCTGGAAGCTAATAGAGAGCTGAAACTCCTTTAGGCAGCCCTGAGCACCACCCAGATGTGTATTTTTAACTGCCCCATCCTTTGCTTGGACTTTTCATGTTTACGAGCTTGGAAGGGTAACAGCTTCAGTGACATCAAGTGTTTATTTGTAAAAACGAGCTGCAAAAGTGACAAACAGCAGAATGCTCAGTAGTTCTGGAGATCAGAGTGCAGGAGCAGTTCTCTGGCCAAAATAAAGGGGCTTCATTGTCTGCAGGCAGAGCACAACCTGCACTCACAGGGGAACACAGCATTAATTCAAGTTGCAATGTTGTCAAGCAGATACAATCTGTCAGAAAGTGAAAAATACCTCAAGTTTTTACCACTGTTGAGTAAACTGTCAATTTAGACACGAATTTGTTGTGGTTTTTAAAAATACTATATTTCAAATAAATTTAGTTTCAAAAATTTGTATTTACAGAAACTAAATTTACCCTTCTGTGCCTAAGGCTTTCTTGCTTTATGTGAAAGTCCAAGTGAGAAAAGCCAGATGGTGGCGAGGTTTCTTTCCCCATCTGTACCTGTGGGAACAGAAGTGATAAGATCTGCTCTGTTTTATAGATGTCTTCTACGCACATTATAGCAATTTGAGTTTGCTTTTAGTCAAAACTGAACTCCTTGCAATTTGTTGATATCTGAAAGGCCAAATAATTTAGCCAAAAAAAAAAAAAAAAAAAAAAAAAGAACCCCAGACTGGGGGCATGAAAATCTTGAAAGAATCAAATATTTTTCCTAAATAAAATGTTTGTTATTTCAATTTATGCATCAAACATAACTCCTGCATTTGCAATTGATGCATGTTGAATAAAATGTTAATGCAAGTTATCAAAAAGAGCACACATCAGAAGCAGTCTGTGTGATAAAGAGCTTTCTAACCCAGTAGCCAAAGTAAAAATTGGGGAGTTTCAAAGTTCCCAAATACACAAATAAAGCTCAATGATGACATATACAGGCAATACACAAAAACTGATAATCAGAGCAGCACGGCACTGCTCACAGAAGGGCAGTAACACTGAGGAATAAATCAGTTGATTCACTGGGGGGGGTCTATCTGCTACCTCTCTTTTGTAATCCTGTTTGCATATACAGGAGGAAGAAAATTTTGGGAACTCCCCTGTCCTTTCCCCAGAAAAAAAATATAGCCATCATTTAAACTAATATTCCTGGGAAAAAGAAGTTTATCTTGCTTGAGCCAAAAATTACAAAATGATCACTGTCCTTACTGGAGAAAGAACAGAATGCACTTACTATTTCAGTACACAGTGAAAAGTGCAAGCTAGACACATCACCCAGTGGTTTGTGGAGGAGAAGAGCTTTCACGTAAACATTATTTGGAACTGAATTCAGTACTACTTATCTATTTCTAAATTATACCCCTGAGAGCTTTCAGAGATAATCCTGCTTTCTTTTGCTTCTGTTTCTTAGGGCCTGGACAATACAGGGAGTGTGGGATGGTTTGTCTTATTAAGTATTCTTCAGAAGTTCATGCACTTGGAAGCTTCTGCTAGGAAATACAGTGTTGGTTGTTGCTTTGCCTTCCTCGCTTTCTGAGAGCTGGAGAATTTGGAGATCAAAAGGGAGTGGATGAAATGAACAACACAGCATCAGCTCATGCATTTATACCTGTCTATCTGGAATGTCATATTCTTATTAACACAAATTAACATTTACACAATACACTGAAGGTATCAGTATTTTACTCAAGCTGCAAAAGGATTTCAGCCTCCTGAAAACTGTGGAGAAGAAAAACATCTGGAAATGCATTAGAGAGAAAGCAACAATCTTTGGACTGCTGAAGAGTAGGAAGTTTAGCTCTGACAGTTTCATGGAAGATAAAAATGGTAGTATGTCATTGTCTTGGTTTCAACAGGGACAGAGTTAATTTTCATCTTAGAATCCTGTAACCGTTAAGACTCCTGAGACCACCGAGCTCAACCATTAGCACAGCACCACTCAGTTCACCATTAGACCCTTTTCCAAATGCCACATCCCCACAGCTTTTGCCCACTTCCAGGTACGGTGATTCTACCACTGCCCTGGGCAGTTCCAAGCCTGTTCCAATGCTTGACCACCCTTTCAGAGAAGAAATTTTTTCGAATATTCAATCTAACCCTCCCCTGGCACAACTTAAGGCCGTTTCCTCGTCCTGTCATTTGTTACCTGGGAGAAGAGACTGACTCCCACCGTGCTCCCCCCTCCTGTCAGGCAGTTGTAGAGAGTGATAGTGTCTAAAAGGCATCACCCCTTGAGACTCCCTTTTCTCCAGGCTGAGCCCGCTCAGCTCCCTCAGCTGCTCCTCCCCAGACCAGAACTTCATGGAGGTCAGCTTGGAACAGAGGCTTCTGAGCGTGGTATCATTGCCCTCGAAAACCCAAGAAGCCTTTCCATAAGAGGGAAGTTTTCTTCAGAGATGAAAACTGAACAGACTCACAGAATGTTTCAACTATAAACACCTCACTGGTAACTGCAAAAAAAAAAAATCCAGCTGCTGAGATGCTTTTGTCAAGGAATGGTGTTCACTTTCTTTGGAATGCTGCTCCTCAATTTCTGCTTTACAGTCCCCAAATGTGCCTCATCAAAAAACAAAGAGCAGCTGGGTGTGTGCAGATGCAGAATGAGGTCTCACAGGGAAAAATCTCTCTCAAAAGACAGTATTTATTTTCAATATTCAGGTCTAAGACTAAAATTGTTTAGTCTTAGACCTGAATATTAAAGTCTACATCTTTAAATAATCTTAAAGAAATTAAGGTAAAATAAATTTGGTCATATAAAACACTCTATTAAACCTACATTTGAATAATCCAACTTAACTACAGCTCCAAAACCTGGCAGTTGTTTCCCTAATGCTGGATCAAGCAACTGATGCCTGCAAACCACACGTAATATCAGTGCTACTGCCAGAGCCAACCCAGGGAACAAAAGGGAAGCCGATTCACCTCTGCTGGGAGGAATTTCTGTGCTGGTTTAAAGTTATCACTAGCAAGACTCAAAAATCTATGTTGTTCTAAATATGTATGCAACAAGACACTGGGTGATTTTCACAGGAAAGTGTGTAAATGTATAAAGATTGCTACAAGTGAGGACATCTTGATCCTCATTCTCACCACTGCTGGTCAAAACTGAAATCCCAACATACTTCATATGCGGATGTGTCCTACTTCCCTGAACCAGGAGTTTGCTTTTCTTTTTCTTTTTTTTTGTCAGAGGATGTATTTCCTGACATAACGAGGCAGGTCACTTATCTATCAAAATGACAACACAGACATTTGAGAGAACATGCAACAAATTCTCATTATTTACTACAAATATATAAACTGAAATGAAATCAAATTGAATAACCTGACTACATGAAAATTATGAAACAGTTTGTATTTTATACACAGCATATGTACACTGGTTTTGGAAATGTGGGTTTTATCCATGCAAATTTAATACAAAACACTATTTACAAAAAAAACCCAAACAAACCAGTAAGAACATTTTTCAAAAGAAACATGTATGTTGGAAGCTCCAGAAATAATGGAAATCCTGAAAAAAGGCTTAATACAGTATAGTACAAGTAGACAATCTTCAAAAGTATGAAAGATGCACTTTACAAGAACATGAAATGCAAAATCAATTGAAATGCACTATCAAAAATTTTGCAAGTATATACACAATTTGAGCATCTATTTTTAATGATCACTCTCCTGCTGTGCCCTCAGAACTTTTGCCACATCCTGCACACATTTGTGTTGACCATTTGGTTACATTGCATCTTCTGAGTTTTATAACCACAAGTTACAAAATAAAAACAACTGAATACCGACCGACTGAACGAAAATTGCAGAGCAATCACATTTTCATTGTTCTAGACATCCCATTCTAGTAAAAAGCATTCACATTACTCCCAATGTATACCACCAACGCACCCTTTCTCACTACACCTGTGCGTGCTCCTCCTGGGAATCGCAGCCTTGCCTCGCTGCTGGTGCCACGGCCAAGAGCAGCTACAGCCAGGAACTCCCATGGCTGCAGGAATGCTTCAGGTACCACATCCCTTCAGCAAACACAACTGCATCAACAGCTCCACGTGGAGAGCACAGTCCTGCACAGCTCCAGAATAGCTATTAATACTGCACAGCTACTGCGAGCTCCTGTGCCAGGTATGGCTCAACCAAACCCTAAACAAATACAGCAATTTTGGAAGTACTTCACTGGTTCACTCATTTTAAAATGAAATAAAGCAAAAAAGTATCCTTGTGGCATTTCCAAGCATTCTCTATTTTACAATCTGCCTTCATAAAACCGTGATGGAAAAAGTTGTGTTTGCGTTATTCCACATAACTTTGAATGAAGTGAGGAAACCCTCCTTAGTGCCAAGAATTTACTCTAAATGACTGACTTTATGGAGTAACTGAGTTACAAAACTCTGGAGGGAAATTGTGGTCTCACTGAAGCCTTACAATCATAGACTTATTTGGGTTGGAAAAGACTTTAAATGGATCAAGTTCAACTGCAAATTTAACACTGCCAAAATCAAAATTTTTCCAAAACAACTAAATTTGCTGTCAGTCTGAGCAATTCTTCAGAATTTCCTAAGATACTAGAGTAGCCATGAAAATTTTTTTTCGGTTTTGCTTGTTTTAAGATTAGGATTCTAAAATGTAAAAAACATTCTGAAAATTCTGTTTTGAAAATGCAATTGCCTATATATATTTTGAACTAAAAATGATTGTCATTTTTAGTTCAAAATGTCATTTTATGATAACTGGTGTTCCTTCCCTAGAAACCGACCAAGCAGCTTGCAGCAATTTTGCTGCCCTTTGCCTCTCATGCTGAAAAAGTAATGGCCAAACCCAATGAGGGAAAAAACACTTCATATAACCACAATTTTAAGATAATGTGTTGCCAAAATTGTACTATATGAAATACTTAACGACAAATAAAGCAAAAGGCATTTTTTTTATGTAACAAAGACAGGAGCCAGAACTGCTCCTGTGCAGTGGCAAGTTTAAACTAAAATTCAATTAATGATGTATATTCTCTGTTTAAGCAGTGAAGATCAGCAGAATTTTTCTTCACAGGAAAAGAGAAATTTATCATTATATTTTACAAAACAAACCTGCACCATAACACTGCTCATTAAGAAGAGACAGTTCACCTTTGCCTCCTCTGTCCATAAATGAATTACACATGAACCAGAATGTTGCATATGGAACAAACTCAGCAATACTGTTTGCATTCCCTCATGGAAGTGCACGAGGGCCACATTCACCAGTTCAGAGCCACAGTGCAATTTTCAGCCAGAAAAAGTCTATGGCTCCCAGAGCAAAAGCTTCCTCTGCCTCACGACATCACACACTGCTGGTGAAAGTTAAATATTGGTGAATGAATATCTATTACTGATTACACTCAAATTATCACTTGGCGTTCTTGCTCAGGTCGCAGCATCTCTTTAAGAGCAAGGAGGTGTTTCTGTCAGCAGCTGTCCTGCACAGGCCTCACTGGCACAAAGGCACATGCCAGGTCCCCTGCCCAGGGCTGGGCACGGGCAGTGCTCTCTGCACCATCAGCCAAGCCTCCTGCAGCACTGTGACACAGCTGGCCAAAGCAAGTGGGCTCTGGAACACAAAGATGGCAAATCCCTGATGTTGTAAGCTCTACTGAAAGCTCCACGCACCCAGGGACCCTCATCCCTCAGCTACAGAACACGTCCTTCTTTACTAAGACTGATGCCTTTCCTGGAGAAGTGATTCAACGTGAAATCGACTCAGAGCACTCTCTGCCTGGACAACTCTACTTTGCCTTTCCTATTGCTGGTCTTAATGACATTTTTTTAATTCCAAATTTGTGTGTGTTGGGGTGTGTTTATTTGCTTTTACTTTTCAAGTAGAGATCCTCTAACAGAAACACAGATGTTAGCCTGACCTGGTGAGGGAAAAGTGCCATTTGATTTGCCAATACCAAACATCTATCTGCAGAAGAGCTAGGAACTCCCACAGGTTGAATTGAATTGAAATTGAAATTGAAATCAGTGGAAGCAGCCTTTCAAAGAAACATTTAAGGAATCAGCAAAAGGAAGATGTGCCAGACCTTTATCCTTCTCTTCAGTACCAACATGACACAAGGAAAGTTCCATTTTAATGAAAAGCAGATGTCTTCATTTTTGTTTGGATTTGGCTACAGATTTGTCAAAATCTGAGTAAGACTGCCACTAAATGATGTTACTTGAAATAAAGTTTTTAGTGCAGTAAAAACCTATGTTGTGTCTGTCCTCACCTACAATTTTATTGAGGTAACACACCTTCCCACCTCACTTCAATGTAATTTCTCTTACCATCTAAATACTGTTTGGCTTATCAGAACATTTTTATTAAATGAATCCACGTAACATTTTACAACTTCATTTGACTTACCAGAGGTTACTATTTTAGTCAAGAATCTGACACTGAAGTTTGCTAGTGTCAAACAAGTTTAAGCCACGTTTGCTATGGTCTCCAGCTCAGGTGCTGCACAAATCTAAAAGGTGAGAATCTACTGAAGTCAAGGGTAAAACTTGCCTTGACTTCAGTAAAGGCTAGGATTAAAAAAAAAATAAATCTTATGCTTCATGTCAGTTTATTGTTTCAAATCCATTCCTCCCAATTTTATGCTCATAGCTCTTGGTTAGATTTTGGAAGGCCTCCAGATGCAGGGCTCTGGACTGTCTCTGCATCCTCAGCAGTGCCCCAGTGAGCACACTGGATGAGCAGTGCTGGAGAACAGATGTAAAGCATTGCTGAGATACTCTCTGGGAAGACACCACACTTCACAACGATTATTTTACTGTCACTGCTTTAAGACCTCACCATACCTGGGACATTATTGCTCAAGTGAAAGATCAGTCGCGTGTGACATGCTGCATCCAGTGACATAAAACAGAAAAAATACACAAGGCCAGAAGCCTTGCCACTATGCTGATTCACTCTGTAATTTACAGTTCATGCCACATTATTGCAAAGTTTATTAGGAAAACTTAATGCACCTTCCTAAAGCTTTTAATGTTGACTTTTCTTGACGTTGTAAGTAAAAACGGAACAAGTGCAACAGGAACTGAGCAGGCCTCTGTTTTTAACTATCCTATCAGCTGTATCAAGTACTAGGCAATGGCACCACATCCTAAACAAAATGGAAAATGGGTACCTCAAACACTGGAAGTGTTTGGAGCGGGGATTCTGGAATCACAATAGTTCACCAGTGCCACTGGAACAATTTCTTAAAACAATTAAAGAGGAAGGAGGAAAGTGGCTCAGAGTAACCAACAACATGAATGCACCAGATCTGAGAATGAACAAAAATAACTAAGATGCTAAGAATCAAAAGGAAAGGGAGAAAGGAGAAGAGTGTGCAAATACTTGTACAGAGAAGACACAACTATTTCCACAGGCTACTTGGAAATGAAAACTTAAAATTCAACTCTTTTTAGCATTTTAGTAGTTTTTTAGCATTTTTAGCAGTTTAAAATGGGTACATAAGTTTCATATCCGGTTTTCAATTTACTAAGAAGTTTGAAAAACCCCTAAGTAGTCAGCAGCTGCCATGCTACATCAAGGGAATTCTTAATGTTTACACTGTGATGTAACTCAATAAAATTAATTCAAGAAGGAAAAATGTTACCTTAAGATAAGAAAATGTTTTTAAATATGACAGTGAAATAGCAATGGAGATCAGTTTTCAGCTAACTGAAATTTACAATTTATAGTTAGCACTTCCATGGCTTACACTGAACTAGAACTTTGCTCTGGTAGTAGCAACAACAGTGAAATGAAAGACAAGGATTTACTCTTTTTGAGTGGCTGGGTTTTTTAAATGTAGCAAGCAAGCATTTTGTTTAGTGAATTATAACTTTTTCATCAGTTTTTGCATGATTTTCAGACAGTGTCTTTAATGAAAATAGAGACTGAAGTTGTTAAAATAACCATTAAGAAGAGATACAAGAACCAGTTAGAGATAGATCTGAAATACGATATTTCAAATGTCAAAGCAATCCAGTTTCCTAAACACATATTTATCTAACCTAAGATTTACATCTAGGACATTGCAAATTAATTTATACACCAGCCTCTCCATAAGCTGTGTTTTAAGACAACACCATATGAACAACAGTGGATTTTAACTATTACATGTACACTAACTTGTTTCAATGGATTTAAAAATAAGTGGTATTTTTAAACTTATCGGAAAAAGGTTATTTTTCCTGTCAGCTATTGCCTGTAAGGACTACAGTAGAAGAGTAGACAATACTCCTCCTTCATTCTTTTATGACTTATCTTACACAGGGTCTTGATCAATTGGAAAGAACAGAATCAAATCTTGTCACATGCTTAGCAAACATATCCCTCAAGTGAAAATAACTTAGCCTGAAATAAAAAATCTGTGGCTGTCAAAACATTTTTTAATTGAGCTACCTACTCATGAAGAACAAACTAATACAAACAGATCTACTATCAAAATTATGAAATTATTTGCAACTTGTTTAGAGAAGATCTCAACTGTGTATGGTTTCAAAATGTTCTCAAAACCCCAAGAATTTGTGCAGAAGCAAACAAATACATGAACTCAGAAGTTTCAAGAAACCACCACAGTGGAAATGTTTCATTTTCACATTTATCAATCGATCTAATGTCTCAGCACAGTGACATGTGTACAAACTGACCTGTGTGCTAATGCCACACTCATATAAATTACAGAATAACCCCTGCAAACACGAAAAAGATAAACACAGATACTTCCCAGCTAAATTATGGATATACCTGTTGTAAAAATGTAATGTGAGATCAGGAGCAATATTACACAAAATCCTGAACATCACAGCGTAAACCTGAGATTTTGGCAGTTTTATCAAAATGTCCTAAATTACTCTGTATGAATCACTAGTCCTCATGTCTTATTTATCATGTGTATTTGTTTGTCCCAAACAAAGAAAAGTAGACAACTTTGTTTTTGTCCAACAATACATTAAACCAAAATTAATTAGGTATTATCAAATTAAATATCATAAATAAAAACTATTTACAGTATTTTCTAATTATTAGACAACAAATAACCAATTAAATTGTGCAACAAACTTAAAACACCCAACATCAAAAATGTGAAGTATTACTTAAATCTTCACATACTGATTTTACAAAAAAACTATTAAAATATTAAAAAATTTCCATTTTATCTATTTTAAACAAAGAAATTTCAAAAATGTTTAAGACTATTAAGAGTTATCAATTACACAGGCACTTCACAGGTAAACAATCTACAGTACAACTGGAAAAAAATATTTGGCACCAACCTAGAAGACTGGAAAAACTCAATAAACTGTGTCCTTTTCTCATTGTATCCTGTTCCGTGTAATCACCAGACACTCAGACTCAATACTGGCAACGTCAGAAGTGCGTAAGTTACAATCAGGAGTGCAAAAAAAACAAAGAACGCAAATACTAAGCTTTGAGAGTGAAAGGGGATTACAAGTGATCAGTTGCTCACATTTTTACCATCATTCCATCGCTACATTTTTGTCTTATCTTTAAATCAAATGATTGACGTGAAAAATTAAAGTGACGGGGGTGTGCTTTGTACTTTCAAAAGTAATTCAAACAACGTTTTCAATGTAAAAAAAGAAATCCAGCATTTAACTCTAACACTGAGATGTTAAATGGCAGCTTCGAACTTAACTAGAAAGAGAACCTGATGCTACCACATTCTCTTTGTACATCCAATTACAAAAGAAAAAAAGAATAGTTATGTTCTTTTAACTGTGAACTGACTCCAAGGTTTTCACACACAGCTCCAAAGTAAGGCTCGCTACAGCATCTGCACAGATTTTAGTTTTTGATGGCTTGGGTGTTCCCGGGTAGGAGGCTGAAGTGCCTCAGAGCAATCCATATCAACAGAGCAAATGGGAAGCTGTCTAGCTGCCAAGAAGTCGTGTCACATGGAAGAAAGCTGAGATACTTTCAATGCAGGCAACTCAAGCAGAGCTTGAACTGTGAGGCCAACCTTCACCAGACCCCTTTCCTCCAGAATGTGATGAGGCAA
>WAAG01077532.1:308-36730 GCA_013390105.1 Tichodroma muraria
GTTTCGTCTAACTTTAAATTCACTGTTAAATGCAGACAGTTGTGACTACAATTTCATTTTGTTAACGCTACAAAGCTTATAATCATCAGAAAGAACAGTACAAGATATACATGTATGAAGAAATGACTGAAGGAAATTCTAGGTAGAGTTGAAGACAGAAGAACACATCAATAACAGTCGATTTTCTGGTTTTTTTTATTGAAAGAAATCTTTGTACATGCTTGATCTGGTATTTCCTCAGCGTAAACTGAGTCCACTAACTACTCTCTATCTCAGGTATGGAACTGGAGTATCTGTTGCTTCCAAATGTCGAACATTACTTCTTGAAACTCCAGAAAGCAATTGAAATTTGTAAAGATTGCCTCCTCCATTCAAAGAGAAAACAAGAGTAAGGATAAATATGCTTAGTAATAGTGGCTATTGGTTAGAGAGGTAAGGAGGTAAGTCTCGCACATTACATCTTGATGAGCGTAAAATCTTCAATTTTATTTGATTCACAATAGCAGTTCTGGTTCAGCTGGATCAAAGACATCCTTTCTTGTTGCATTTCATATAAAATATTCGTATCTATACACAAGGAACTGGATGAGATAATTAAAACATCTAAAAATTGCTCTTACCTAGTTCTTTGTAAACAATTAAAATGTGCAACAGCAGTATTAAATCCTAGCTATACTGCGTTAACTGTCATGATCCTGGACAAAGGTTTTATTATCGAAGGATCTTACACTGAGTTCTCTGTGAGAACCTCAGCATTCTAGCTCCTCATATTTTCAAGATGCATCACAGTTCTTGGCAAGATCTTTTTTAAATAGAATGATAATCAGGAGCTATTTATGTAGAGTTCATGATCTTATTCAAAGATTGAAAAATCATTTGCTGCTTTGCAAAAAAAATATTTTGACAGAAGTGCCAGTTGGATGTGTCATCACTATCTCAGCCCATACAAAATTTGCTGTCTCCTTAGGACCATTTATATCAATTTGTTTTCTGTTACAATAGTGCTCATTATGACTGTGCACATGAAATGAGGAACTTTAAAATTTAACCAAAAGTTCTGAGTATGGCCTCATTTTAGGAGACCTATGTACTTAACATTCCCATAAGGAAGTATCAATCATTTCTATTGGCGAAGGACAGCTCTGTACACTCTAGTCTTTATAAGGGCACAGCCCGAGACAAAAAGTCAGAATACAATCAATGATTCCTGTGCTGCTTCTCTCTCTGCTGCCTGCATCAAGCCCACATGAAGAAAGTTCTGGTCAGTTAGAGGTTCCCAAGAGGCACTACTGTGTGCTACAGTTTTATTTGAGAAGTCACGCCTCAGAAGCTAGCCTGCAATGACTTAACCAGGTAACAGTGGGAATTGCACTGAAGGATAGGTTTAGTATCTACCCTATGACTTTTCATTGTTTTGAAACTATTGCCAAAAGGCTTCTGACTTACCCCAAGAGTAAAAAGGTTTTGATACATACTATCAGTCTAAAGTTCTTGCCACAGCACTTACTAAAGGTCACCTTTTATTAGACATTTTATTTAACTATTAGAAAGCTGATTAGTAGCTGTCTTGTACAGCACTCACACAAATCTCCAAAGTAAGCTCTGGGATTTCATCATGAAGAATTTCAGAGCGACTAGTACTCAGGATTTGATTCTGCTATGATTAAATTACCAAGACTGTTACTGTTTGACTACGGACTCTCACTACTGTTTGTGTCCAGGGAAGTCTTCTCCATAGCTCCAAAACATTCTCTTGGCAGCTTGATGAGATTTAATCTACACTCAAGAAGCAGTGATGCCCTAAATTAGCTAAGTATTTCATAAATTCTTGCTTTCAGCCTTAAAAAGCAAATGAACCTCTTCCTATTAGCCCTCAGATGGTTCAGGCTTATGACACTTTCCTGGCCTACACAAGGTTCAACACAGCCAGGTTGTTTCTTCCCCTCCTGGACTGCCTGATTTCTAGTTCCTTATCTAATTCCTTAGACTGCTTACAGTCACAGACACTTCCCTGGACATGCCAACCCAGCTTTCAGCATCTTGCTATCTAAATATTTACTATCAAAAGTACAGCTACATAATTTCAAGTTTCTCTTTATGAAATAAACTACTTGCACTACACCCAGACTTTTAAATATAGAGTCAGTGTGCTAGGTCATGGCAGAATCTTCAAGATAAAAAAGCCCGCCCAAGTAAGGTGATACAAAGTCTCAATTCTCCATCTGGTTCGATGCAGTCTTTCACACAGAACTGGTTATCTGGATGTGGTAACAATTTATGCAAAAAACTGATTAACATGTCAAAGGCATACTCAGATTGTGCTCTATTAGCTTCTGTGAAAGCTCAACAGTCATACACAACTTTTCAGTTAGTGATTTCATAGTTGCATTCCCAAGAATCACATGGAATAAAATCAGTTTATTAGTTCTGCAGCAGAAACTTGACTTACTGGCCATACTCAGTGTCCTGGGGTGACTTTATGACACCTAATTGTATCCCCATTCATCTGTTTAGCCCAGAAGTAAGTTTTGCACGCTTAAAACTCGACGTGAGAGTGAAGGAGGGGCAGAAGGAAAAGCAGTGGAATGTCTGAGCCAGCTGTATTCAAAGCACAGAAATAAGAGTTTCAACACTGTCTCTCACAGACTGTGGTGTCTGCAGCAGGAACATCGGGAGAGAGCTCTCCTTCGCTTTTTAGCTATTTTTGTAGCTAGCTGAAGCAGAGAAGTTCCCTGGACTGTGGCTTTTCTTTTTCTTGGAACTGTTCTGCCCTGCTCTGGACTAAAACCCAGAAAAGCACCGGGAGCTCACGCCCGTGGCCCACCGGGGCCGGGACACGGCATTTGCCAGCGCAGCCACACCCCACGACAAGGACTTCCTGAATCTGCTGTCCCTCCAGAACAGTGAGAGGTTTTATTGTTTAACATTATTCATTGTTTATGCTTGTGAGTTCTCTGCTTGTTGAATAACAAAATGTTGTTTTTTCCACTTTTCTCCAAGGGAATCTTTTCCCGAACCAGTTGCGGAAAGGGCCCCTTGAATCTGCTTTTCGTGACATTGTTTTAAATGCTTCTCTGTCTTAACATGGACTAAGCAAACTGTTTTCTTATCAGACACCACCCCAGAGAGAAGGAAGGAGGGATTTAACACGTCTGAAGATGATAAAGAATACTGAAAAGAAACAAGGATATTTTACTTTTAATCCAATATAACAGAATACATCCATTAATTGCAATGGAAGATCTAAGTGGAGGTAATAACCAGGAAGAGTGGCCTTNCACGGCACTGTCCAGCACAGGAGGGACTGATAAGAGACTGAGTGAACCGAGCTACACTCCACAAAAAGGAATTTCTGAATTTGCCATCTTTTCAGAACAGCGAGAGGTTTTATTGTTTAATATTATTCATTTTTTATGCTTGTGAATACTTTGCTTGTTAAATAAACAGGTTTTTTCCACTTTTCTCCAAGGAAATCTTTTCCCAAACCAGCTGGGGGAGGGGTCGCTTGAATCTGCTTTCTAGACAGGCCCCTTTGGAAGTTTTCTCCCAAATTTGTTCCTAAACCAGGACACTCAGCAACAGCAGAAAAATACAGAATACAGGAAAACAGACTTGAAGGAAAAGAAACTTATGTTAATTAAAAATAGATGAACCAGCCCACCCCAAACTCAAAAGCAGCCTACCCTTCCCCTTGTTTATCCCCTCACCCCAGAAAGCCACATACTCTTCCTATCTTAGCTACAATATGCACAAATTTTATTGAAATAGTTTCACTGTTGGCTTGCTTGTCATGACAGCAAGAGTATGAAGTTCATCTTCTCTGAGCATTCCATCAGCATTCTTCAAAATTTGGATTTTTTTTATTAGTAAGTCTGTTCTCCATTATTCAAGGATGGCCACCTTCAAGTTACATAGCTAGTACTCTGGATGAATTTTAGCTTTTTATTCTTGTGAGGAACTGAAAAAGAGTGCAAAAGCAAAGGACACAAGACACCTCTAGGGCAGAGGCAAGACTGTGTAGGTAGAAGCTGTAAATAACTCAAGTCTTGCTTGTATCAGGCACAGAAAGGGATGCAGTACATACTTCATCACTGCGTTACAGGATGCACATGGATGCATCTAAAAAAGCTGAGGATACAAGTCTTTACTGTTCTATTTCTAAGCATTACCAAAGTACACTGAAAAGTTATACCCAGTCCACACCCGTATCAGGTTTCTCCCTAGATAAATGCTATGTGTATAGAGGGGTTTTTAATCACTTAGGGTTGCATAGGAAGAGGTGCTGTCCTAATATACTAGTGCAATTATTCATTTTCTGAATAAGGATCACTTGTTTAAGAACAGCAATCTTGTCATTAACATTCTGAAATTTCAATGCCTTAAACCCCCAACCCACAATTAAAATATCTTCTACCTTTACTAGAATATTAAGAAAACAACCAACAACAGAATAGAAAAACTAAGTATTCCACAGGTGACCCAGCAATGCTTTGTATAATTAAATTCCACTTACTAAACAAATTTTGCTTTTAAGGTGAATGCTACTACTTACACAGTAATTAAATCCAGTAATATTCCATGACAGAGTTAGAGGACCGTTATTGTAACATTTTAAAGTAAAAATGCCAACAAAACTTAACCTAGAGCTGTAAATAAGAAGACAAATCAAGTGCTCATGTGGCTCTACTGTGCAAATTTTGCTTTTTCTGACGAAGTTTCTGCCTACAAATAGTACTTTAACGTAAGAAATATTAAGTCCTTTTTTGAGCCACAGGACATTAGTTTCTCAAGTAGTTTTCTTTCTAGCTTTTTTTCCTCATATGGCTTCCTTTCTTCTAGTTCTAGCATAAACAGTGATGAGTTTGCCAGGAAGTGCATGGTTCAGAGCATCAGTGAACTTCCACTGGTAGCAATCCTATCTATGTTGCAGAATCAGATACACAGACCTATCTTTCTCTTTGAACATGGCAGAAAATGGCTCTTCATTGTGACAGACTAATTTATTTGACTACTGAAAAGGTAGTCAAAAGACTGTCAATGAATTTCATGCTTTAATGAATTATTTTGAACCTTAAGATGGCAGGTAAGTCTGGGAAGACTGGGAACTAGACTGTGCAAACTGAAGTATCTCAGGTTGATGTATGAAAAATGAGTCCCTGAGCAGGACTCAAGATCTCCCAAGTAATCTTTCTCTCCAAAGGCAGAAAGTTGTATTTACCACCACAAAGGACAGCCACTGCTTTCAACACTAAACACCAAGAAATACAAAGCAGACAACTGGGACAAAATCATACTACAAGCTCAGCTTCACAGGTATAATTTTTGTTGGTGTTTTTTTTGTTGGGGGATTTTTTTGGTGGTTTGGTTGGTTTTGTTGGCTTTAGTTTCCAAGGGAACAGAGGCAGCGAAGCAAACTTGTCCTCAGGTCTTCACATTAGTATTTTGATAAATAATTATCTGAGCTATGCAGTTATTAAAACACACATATGTAAACCACAAGATTGCATAATCTGTGGTATCAACACCTAACAACACCATCTACTTCACACCAGCACTAACAGATCAGCATAGGTAGAAGGTTCTTTTACCAGCAGAAGGACTTGACTAATTATCACAAAGGTATCTAGAGGCTTCTTTTGTTGAAGGATCCAAAGCAATTGACATAGCTAGGTTCCCCAAGAGCTTACTACACATTATCTGTCCTTGCTTCCAACCACAGATTGTTTCAGTCAATAAAAGAGTTTCTTCTTACAAGCCTCATGTCAGCCTAGACAAAAGTCAGAACTCATCTATTTATTCCATTAGATATTCAAAGTGCCCACAAGCCGCATGCTGTGCCACAGGAGAAATGGATGTGCTGCTATGTACCCCTTAAAATAGAATGGAGGTTCACCCTCACAACAACATTCTGAGATAAAAGCTGGTAAAATCGTAACACTACACAGCTACTTTGAAGTTTTAAGCCTCAGATTTCTGGGAGATTTTTCTTGAAATTTTCTAAGTGCAACTAACAGCAGCAGGCAAACTCAAAAGCAAGTCTTCTATCTTGGGCTGCAATTTCACTAGCAGTAAGGTGACCTAAGTGGCCTTCTGCAGTCAAAAAGAAAGTTCTCATTCGCTTTTCCATCTCAGCTCCACAAATGGATCTTGTGCAAGGCGGTTTGAAAGTTCTGCCAGCACAGAGAATTACCAGTTTTTGAAGAAAGATTTAAAGTATCAAGTTGATTTTCCTGTGGTTTAGTAAGTTTAAGCTGTTCAGAGTTCTAGGAACAGAGCTGGAAAAAACCTACTCTTGCTTTCAGCTGCTAAGCTCCAAGCTTAGCTCATATGGAATCAGGTTTAAACTCTGAACTTGCCTTTTACTAAGGGAAAGGATAAGTAGGCCTCACATGAAAGAAAACAGGCTACAGAGCAGATTTAATAAACACACCAAGAAAAATTTGTTATTTCTAAGGCTCGAGTAGAGCCTCATATTCAATCTATATTAGAAACTGGTTTGCTTAAATAATATGAACAATCCACCTGCAGATACAAATTTCTGTCTATGCAGCATTTGAAAGCTTTAAAAACAGCATTTTTCATTCTCCGGCACAGAGAATGTACAGTGCAGTTCCAACGGGACAGATTCATGTTAATTATTTTTATTTCTCTAATCACGTTTTCACAATGACCAGTATGATTTATGCAGCACTAACTACAATGTATGTCTGACCTGAAGTAGGAAATGCTGTTGCACTGACCAGCACGTGTGGTTGGTTTGCACCAATCTTGCAATTTTATGCGTACTTGAAGTAGGTTTCATGTCTGATGTGGCATAAAGCCTATTGATACAAAACTCACCCCTCAATGCCCTTTTAACCGACTTAAGCCAGCAAAGCGTGTTTACACCAGATCAGCAATTTATGCCATAGAGCTGAGAAATATTCAGTGTCACTTCAGGAGTTTTGAAGTTTAAGTTACTGTATCATAGAACCATGACCTCAAGTTAGTCAGGATTACAGCTAAAACTTAGACTGCTTAGCATTTTTGCTGGTCTTGTCCTTATTCCCCAGAACCGATTCTCCAGATTCTCCCACACTGCCCTTATCAGCTGTTCAGTATGGGCTGGTTATACAGTGCATTATGAATATATCAAGAGACAGATACAGGTTTAATTTTTCACAGAAGAGTATTTTTAGCCCATACTGGTTCTCCCCATTCATTCTAAAATACAATCCTACAAACAGCTGCAGTGACACAACTACTGGGACTGCCTGTGAACAAAATAACAGCATGTCCATACCTGTAATAAACGATTACAGCTGCAAGATTGAAGAGTCTTCATTAATACATTAACTGTACCTGACAAGATTTTAATAAGTCTGAGCTGACCAAACAGGCAACAAAATACAATTTGGTTCAGCATTTTTAAACACGTAAGGGCAATTCCCAGCATCCACGAAACAAGCACAGCAAATAAAGTACAAAACCTACACAGTTCACTTCTCACCCATCTCAGGAGCATTCTTTAGGGGCTCACAATGTATGGCTTAAATAATTGAAGCAATGTGCAAACTAAAGGTGAGAAGCTGCTTTTATGCACACAGAATGCTTTGGAGCAGTAGAAACCCATACCCACCTTCCAAGTAAAAGAAAAACAAAGGTTAACATGTAAATAGCTTTGAAGTCTTTTAGTCTTTCCTTGATTGAAAATACATTTAAAGTCATAGCATGTAAAATATAAAGAAGAAAAAAGCCAGATGATACCAAGTTTCAGATACTATAACCCTCAGGAACCGCAGCTACTTTGGGATTTTTCCAACTACATTTTGACTGTCTCTTTCAAAGCAATTTCTGGTGCAAAACAGAGTGCAATTTATCTGTATAATTACACCAAAAATGCAGAGAAATAACACATGATCACGTAATGCATAAAAATGGTGCAAAGTACTTCACCTATTTTTGGCCCAAGACCATAAAGTATAATTTGCAATAGAGGAAAAAAAATTATTATACTGCTACACTGTTGGTTGTATACTGTTAAAGAGGATGCCTTTAAACATGAGGAAAAGAAAAGTACATTTACCTGTTGCTTCTGGTACGCAGTGTTCGGATTTATTTTGGACTCCAAAAGAAGAGAGCCTAGAAAAAAAAAGTTCCACTTATTTATATGTGCGCTAAAATTTTGATCTCCCCATGAATTTTCTGATCACTCTTTCCCTGAGCAACAATAAGTCTCTTAACCCCTGCCCTTGAGCTTTATACTTCATTTGTCCCTCAGAGATATTGTTCACACAGTACAGAATAATACTCTGAGGACTGAATTTTAAACCTTTCTTATTCTGAGTAATGACTTTTCCACAGAAACTTTTTTAGACATGAAAAAGTCTGCAAGTCAGCACACCAAAAGCATCCCAACTGCATTCCAGAGATTACCTATCATTGTTTTGTGTGAAAATTCTAATCGTGTGGTATTTGTTCTTAAGGGTTAGCTAAAACACTTATTTTCCTGGGAAGCATAACTAGAAACTAATGTTTATGGCAGTCACCATTGTGACTCCTAATACCAGAAAACTTCACACAATAAACTCAGGAACAATGGTTTCACAGTAGGTTTTACTGATGTAAGACACAGAACAGCAATTCCACTCTCATGTCCCTTCCTCCTGCGTGTTAGCATTCTTGCGTCACATTTAAACAACCTGAAGCATTGATCTATGCAAAAACAACTTTTAAAAATTATTTTATTCTTAGACCAATTACTTCCCTCATCCACCTTGCTATTCAGCTGCACTAATGCCAGTGCATGACTTAAACTTACATATCTGCAGAGCTTCACTCAGCTTACATGAAGAAATACTGATAAATTAACTTGCATTGTCAATCATATAATTAAAATGTAAGACTGCAAGAACCCCTTAAAAGTGGCATTTCTCCATTTACTTACCTGGTTAAATTTAGGCTTTAAGAAAAGTCCAAACTTTCTTTAAGAAAAGTGTTAACTGCTCAGTTTCATCACTACAGTTCTAAGGCAAATGTATTACTAAAATATGGGCTGCTCTCCATCTGTTCATCCCCTAGCCTGGACTGATACCTGGGGGCTGCCCTGACCCAGGTGCAGCACCTTGCACCCCATGAGGTTCACCAAGGCCCACTCTCGGCCTTGTGCAGGTCCATGTGGATGGCATCCTAACCCTCAGGCATGTCAACCACAGCACTGCAGCTCGCAGTCACCTGCAAAACTGCTGAGGGTGCACTCCATCCCTCTGGCCGACACTGATGAAGATGTTGGGTTGGGGGGTGAGGGAAGAGACCGAAGAACCAGATCACAGAACTTCACTTGCTGTAAGAGTGGTGTATCATTACATAATTACATAAATACCAAAACATTCTGTTGCCTGATAAGAAAGGTTACTACTTGATCAATTTAGAAGCTTTACCAATGATTTCTATATCCACTAGCTTATTATGTATGTGATCATCAGATACAATTAAGTATTTTTTTCAAATTACTGTACCTGTGAAGGCTGCTTGTTTCCAATTCTAAGTCTGTTGTTGTACAAGAGGCAGCCTTCTCTAATGAAGTTGGCTTGAGAAGCTATCACCCTTGTCTCAACTGCTCTTGGAGTAAAAGCTGTTTACAAACTCAATACAAGTCAACAACAAAACTGAAATAAATATCCCTCAAGGGAAAACAAGACACACAGAAAAAACTCTTGACTCAAGCCCAAATATACTATTCAGGTTTTTTTGAGTTTTTCCAGTTTTCTGACACACACCACCTCTGTTACCACAGCAGCTTATTTGCTTAAGTGTAACTGCATAACTAAAGAAAAAAGCAATCACAAATCATAAAGAAGGACAGAGAAGGACAACATCTAAGATGAGGTTTACAGACTAATCCAATGCATTGCTCATACTTTGGCCATAGTCTCAAGCTTTGAATTTAGGGTTTGCCTAATGAACATCTAAAACCAGCATTTCCTTTTCCATTACAACCATCAGATAGACAGAGTCAGTCATGCTTTCAGTCCCAGCCTCTACTACATGAAGTTTGATAGCTGTGCTATCAAATTGGCTGAAAAACTCCTAGAAAGTCTTTACTGTCTAGAAATATTTAATACCAGCAAGTATCATCTAGAATCTTCTAAGAATCAAAAGTAATTGATAATTTCAACATCATATTTTAATGGCTGAACACAGACCTACAGATATGTAAATCCCAAGAATATCATACATAACTTGAATGCTTTGAGAAATACTATTTTAAAAAATTGAAACCAATTGAATGCAGACATTTCATCTTCCAAGCTAGAAGCAGACATTAGAGAATGACTTCTCTACTAGACTTATCAAAAGAGAGCATTTCTTCTTCTCTACTAAACCTGATGCTTGCAGGAAAGACCAATCAAGCTTTTTAAGGCTTGAATTGCTTCTCACTACCACACGATTCAACTTATTCCTCACCATTCTGGACAATAACTAGAAAAATATTGATCTGGAGATAGAAACATACTGAAAGGCAAATTGTGCTCTATAATTAATAACTGGCCCAAATCCATCCTTCTGGAGAATACGATGCTTCATCTGTGCAGTAAGTTCCCAAAAAAGGGTTCAACAAGTCAAAGATCAGTGACTAATCTACTAGTTAGTTCAGTGAGTTTATTTCATACACTAAATTTCACAGGATCAGGCCCCTTCCTGGTATAAGGCAATGTTAAGTCTTTGTTACTTGCATGTGGGAACAAGGCAGCAGTAACAGACATCTGAAATACAGATATATTCTTTAGAAAAAGGTTATAGAAATATAACACACCACAAATAAACTTCCATTCGAAGTCATTATTACTTGTTTGGGATGCTTTTGTCATAAGCATTACTTTCTACGTAGGTATTTTTCCATTAGTACTATCCCAGAAAATGTCAAGACTATCCAGTCTACTTCATAAAAATACACCAACAAAATTTCATTTTCATTGACCCAATGACTCTATTCAAAGTTAGGTAACCCACCTTAATGCAAGCTATGTTTTTTTAGTAAATGCTCCAAATTATGCAGATCTAGTTATTTTTTAAATTACAGCCTTGAATGAATTTGTAAAGGTAACTGCAAAACACTGGAGCCAAAAATCAATATCTGAAACCACCTATAAAAAAGTAAACTGACTTGTAGAATTCTGTTACCTGCCACTATAATGCAATCCAGCACAGCTGGGGGTTTTGTTAGTAGAAAACACCATTCTGTGCTGCAGAAGGAATGTGTGTATAGGGAAAGACTTGCTCAAAAGAGATTACATACAGGTATTTGTTGCTATTTTCAATTATATTTAGAGACATCAAATGTCCCAATTCAACAGTCTTAAACAGCAAATTTGCAGCTTTGTTTACAAAGATGCATATGGAAAAGACCAGTTAATCTGGAACACTGCTGCTCTCCCACCAAACTGTTACACGGAGTCTTCCTCAAATGCAGAAAAAAAAGTGCTGCTTGTTACCCCTCACCAGTATAAACATGTTTACATTTAAATGGAAGTTTCAATTCAAGAGCTGCTTCTTGCAAGATGCATACAGAGGTTTAAGTTCTGCAATCAGTTGTGCTGCAACCAAATCACAGAAACTAATCCTCAGAAACTCAAGAAATAGCTCAAACTGAGGCCCAAGAAAGTGTTCTTAAATTCCAAGACAATATTCCCGAGTCTAACACACTTCTGGAGGGTTAAACCCAAATATTAAGGAAAGGGGAGAACCAGGAGAAAAGAAACAAAAAAAAACCCAAGTCATCTTCCCCCATGATTTTTTCATTTTGATCTAAGATAAATACTGTGTTGCTTGCCTAAAAACAAGCCAATAAAATCAGTCTCTTGAGTTTGAACAAAGTAAAAAAAACACTTAAGCCAAGTTCTGTCTAAGCCTGCTAGCTGTACAGGTTTACTGATACCTGTACTACAGAAATATCAAGGATAGGTGCTTGCCCTGAGGCAGAAGTCATTAACATACAGACTTCAGAAGCAGCAAACTACAACTTCTGAATGAAAATTTTGAGAGTTCCTAAAAGAGAGCTCACAAATATGGCCTGCAATGGAAGGGTTAACTTCTGCTTGTCAAAAAGTTTAGGTACAGGACCAGAAAGTTTTAATTAAAGGTTTAAGCTTTCAAATGAACACAAATTACTAAAACAGAAACGTTCACTTTAGAGGTCACTTCAGTCATCTGGGCTCAGAACAAAAAGGTGATCTGAAACCATGCAGTAAACCCCAAGAAGTACAAAGACATTTTAAATATAAGGTAGACCACAGTAGCCTAAAATACCATGTCAGAAATGGGTAATAAATCAAAGGCTTCTGATTACACACAGAAACTCACATGGTAGGTGATAATTTGTAAGAAAATACTTCACTCTTGTTCTGCACAATTCAAGTAGAATACATTACAACTAGGAATTACATAGAGAAACTTTTTAAAGCTTAAAATAAAAAGTAAATAGCTATTAAAGTGTAAAAAACCCCTACAATTTCATGCTTCAAAGCACAATATACCTGGTAGGAAAGCAGTTTAAGGTATTTCTGTTCTACAATTAATTATTCCAAATTGTCTGCAATGACTCTTAACAGTTTAGTGTCCAGCAACATTAGACATGCAGCTTGCAACACAACTCACTCATCTACCCTAAATTATTTTCTTTTATGATGGTGTTAAACACCAGCACAAATTAAAACTCCTACAGACAAAAATCCCTTTTAATCAGTTCTTATTCCTCAAATTCCAAATGATAGCTTACATTGGACACGGCATTCTGATTGCACTTCCCTTATCTGAACACCCTGACCGTGCTATAAAATCTCAACCACTTGTAAAGCAGCCTACTACACCAAGTCACAGCTGCAAAATCCAAAGACTGAACCACGTGCTAGCCCACATGGTCAGCCAAAGAAACCACTGGTAATTCTGCTACTGAACTGTGCATAGCAAAACCGGCCCTTTTAACAGGAGTGGGAATTTCCCACACACGTAAGGAACCACTGCTCACATCCCCACGACCTCCCCTACTCAGGAAATGGAGCCTTCACCTCCAGGCAGATCCCAAGGTTTTCTGTCAGCTTCCTGGAGTAAGTCAGTAAGAATATGTCAGTGTGCACAGGATGAACCTCAGCTCAAAGGCTAGGAAAAGCTGGTTTAGAAACGCAGGAAGGAAGAAGTTTCATTGTGGAAAGAGGAGGAGCTGACACAGAAAGACAATACAAGAATGCAGTGGAAACACAGAGGCAAATGGTGCACAGGTCAGTTCCTACTACTTGTATGTCTCTGTTAACTGGGAAAAAGTTAAAAATCACATTCAAATATTTCATTTAGTTAAAAAAACATGCAAGGAAACACAAATTGCACAGTATATAAAACACAGGTATGGCATTACCTTTTTCCAAATAATTTGCTCACATGTAAAAATGACTATTTGCTTTCAAAATTAGCCCACAAACAATAGACATTGGGAGTAAACAAAATATAAATCAAATTTTATGAGGTGTTTACACAAGCAAGTTAGAAAAACTAGCCTATTAATAGAGTGCACATTTACCCAGGACTGATACTACCTACTATATTAAGAACTTTAACTCTGTATTATTCAATACTTTGAAGTACAAAGTATGCAGTTTAAGAGAGGTCTAAAGTGTATATCCTACCAAATAAACATCTGTGTATTAGGTGCAATTAGTAAGTTTGAGTATCTTACAGTATCTTAGCTATGCAAGATAAAGAAATGACTTGATTTTAGTTTTTATACTAATTTGTATCTTCCTTCTTACAGATGTTCATTTATTAGTGAGGTGGCACCAACAGTCCAACTCAGGTTCTAATCAGTCTGAAGCACACATAGCCCACTGGAAGTTAAATGGATTTTAATTCAAATGAGCTATTTCTTCACAAGCAGGTTAGGAACTGCAGTTCTTTTGATTTCTTTTCTAAAAAGAATTAAAAAAAGAAGAAAAAGACATTTTTTCATGTATAGGAGACTAACAGTTTTTAAACACAACCCAACAGCCATGTAGGCAGTCAGGACAGTATCTATGACAAAACATACTGTAAAAATTAGCCTAAAAAATGTAGTGATAGTTTTTTTAATTCCCTCATGTTGAAATTAAACTAAATCTAATTCCATTTTGAATGTTTTCTCTTGCACTTTGAAGCTGCTCAAGGTTTGAATGCATCTTCCTCACTGTAAAATAAGTAAAAATCAGGTGTCAGTTTAACCTTTTAAAGTATAATCAAGAAACTACAAGGTCTCTCCGGGGGCCTATCAGAAGCTCAGTTACCAAAATCGTGCTTAGATGACTGACTCTTCCATATAAGTTTATGATCTTTGCTGTAGAGATTACATATTGCACAGTTTATCAGAACTTTCTCAAAAAGTAATGATTAATGATTCTCAAGTTGCATCTCATCCTACTTCCTAAAATAAAAAAGCTTAATAAAAATAAGTACAAGGTCTGTTTATAGTCACAAGCTACAACTAGATCTACAAGTCACTAAATACAGTAGCTACACATCTAATGAAGTAGTAAGTAATGCACTGACAGACTTTAAAAGCAAAATGGTACAAGCTTGATACTGTGAAGTACACATTCTAAAATCTCTGATCACAGCAGTCATGAACTCACTTAACCAATAGTCAAGACTAGTCCAAACATGTAGCTACAGGGCTAGATATTACTACTTAACATATACTACTGATATATGTTGCCAGAAAACATGAAAGAAGTTGATAATCCATCATTTAAAATTTATTATGAGGAAGACCTAGAGCTGCTGAAGAACTGAGAACTCCCATTCCATTTAAAAAAAAAAAAATCTCTGAAAATACTGTCCTGTCCATTGTATTATTTTTACTACCATAACTGTACTTTGAAAACCGTTGATAGCTGTTAGAATCTTACATAATTCTAAAAGCTACCAAAGAAAAGGACAGGTGGAACCAGAAGGGTGTTAGCCATCCAACGATCTTCTAAAACAAATACTGAAACTCAAAATCTAAATTTTGAACAACTTTCATGAGGGGATCGCTCCCAGAAACATGCAATGATCAGCTTTGAAACCAGACCAGGAGATATCCAAACCCATGCAAGATTTACAACGAGACCCGAACGCACCTTGCATGCAACACTTTGTATTCAGCAAGTGGCTACTATGCTTGCACTTGATGGCAATCTTCTGTTTCTTTCACTTGGCCTAGCACGCATGAACCCTGGTTAGTGCCAACTTGCTTTTAGGAATACCATTTGAATTATGCAGCAAAACATTAAGGCAACAGACACAAAGCTACACCCAGTCCCTTTTCTGGGTAGGACGAGGAAAGCCTGTACCTTCAGCCATACACACTTACCATCACTCTCTGCCCTGACTAGCAGGGACATGCCCTTGAGCCTCTCCACGTAGCAAGAGGACACATGCCCTGTGCCACGATCATCCCACTGGCGGTCCTCATTTAGCGTGTAAACCTTCACCCTCCGCCGGGTGTCCGTCATCCTGCCGCCTGCCACACCGCAGCCACCACTCTGGCTTGCAATCGCTGGAGGAGCAGAAGGCTGGTCGGGGGCCAGGCCCCCCTCAGGGGAGGGGAGCGGGAAAGAAGGGAGCAGCCCCACTGGGGCACGCCAAGCAAGCTCTTCTTACTCCTCTTCAGGGCCCCAATGGGATTCTCATTATCGAGGGTAACAGAGGATTGGGGAAGAGGGGGAAACAAGAGGTGAAGATGTGAAAAGGGGAGCTGCTCCTTCAGGTACAGTCAGACGCTGCACAAAAGGCGAGTAAGCCTAGGCAGGGAGAGCCGCAGAGGAGAGAGCCTCTTTGCAGGGCGAAGGGCAGGCAGGAGAGGCGGTGAAGAAGGGATCCCGGAGAAGAAGGGGATCCACGGTAGTGGCAGCAGCGGCGGACTGCAGCCGGCCCAGCGTGACAGGAGCAGGCGTTCCTGGAAGCCAGAGCCCTGCCGAGGAAAACAGGGGGGAGGCTGGTGAGGCCGGCGGGAGTCAGAGGAAGGGAGGCAAGCGGGAGAGGGGCCGCTCGCCCCGGCCTGTAGCCCGGCTCTATTGTGCAGCAGCTGCCCAGGCCCGAAGCCCCTCGCTCGCCGTCCGTCAGCGCGGGGCTCCAAGGAGCCGCCCTCCTTCCCGCCCGGGCTGCCCGGGGCCTGCGGACACTGCTCGTCCCGGGACGGGGTGAACGGCCAGCCGAGCTCAGTGCCCCGTCTTCCCCATGGGCTCCGGTCGCAGGCGGCGGTTTCACTCCCAGCCTGACTCCGCCGCCATGTTCTTCTTCCTCCTCCTCCTCCTCCTCCTCCCGGTGCTGCGGCGGCTCAGTCCCGACTCCCCAGCGCGCCTTGCGACGTGGCTGCGCTTCCAGGCGTTCGGAGGCCCGGCCAGCAGAGAAACGCTGTGCCCTGCGGAGGGAGGGGGCGATCGGCAGCGGCTGGTGCGGCCCGGCTCCCTCCGGCCCCGGCTCCGCCTCAGTCACTGCGCGGCCGCCATCTTGGTTTCACCTCTCACTGGAGGCGCGGGGTCTCCCAGCCAGCGGCGGCACGGGCCGCCCGCCGGCATTTAAAGGGCCAGCGGCCCCGCGCGGGGACGCGCCGTTACCGCGGGCCTGGGGCAGGCGCCAGCGGATCCCGGCTTTGTGGCTTTCTTTTCCTTTTTTTTTTTTCCCCCCTCTTGTCACACCTTGTCGAGTGATCTCAGAGTTAAGCAGCTTTTGGCTGAAAATCTGTTGGATCTCCACAGTCATAGATGGGATCAAAGAATTCCAATAACAAACAGAAGCTGTCGAGTGTCTGCTTGTGCCGCTGCTGTCAACATCTGAGCATGTTTGACAGATTTCCCTAGAATATCCAAAAACACTGGTGCGTTTGGGACCCCACCAGCACCACTGCAGAGGACTCCATTTCACAGTACATTTTAGATACACAGTGTACATGAGAGCTCACTGCAAGATATACTCTGTTATTTTATGCTTTTGAACAAGTCCTGATACTCATTTATCAGTGAGTTGTACCGAGGGTGGTTTGAGCCAAAACCACAGATTTGCAGCTTTCACCAGAATTAATTACGTATCACAAGGAATCCTCTAGTCGAGCCCTGTTTTCCTTTGTCCATCTTCTATTTTGCCCTGTGAGAAAGACAGCGCTTGGTGGCGGGACTGGTACGCAGTTTGCTGAACAAGCTCCCCAGGGTCCAAGCAGCAGCCTGATGAGTTCAAGAGGTGTTTGGACAACGCCCTCAGGCACACGGTGTGACTTTTGGGGTGTCCTGTGCAGGACCAGGAGTTGGATTCAATGATCCTGGTGGGTCCCTTACAAATCAGAATGTTCTGTGATTCCTGATGCGCCCAGACAAAGCCATTTGGCCTTTGCTCTGATGCCCAAGGGCTGGTTAAGAATACAAGAGCCTTTGAGAGTGTTGTTTGTGTGCCTGTGACATAGCTGAAAGTATGTTGTGCTTGTTGTTCTCAGCATGGTGTTCTTGGATAAAGCACACACAGGTTTGAGGAGATTCTGATGTCTGGGAACTGTAAGTTGTGGGCCCGGCTGAAGGGAAGCCACCACGTAGCACGTGCACAGAAAGGTGCTCGTTGCCTTCACTTGGTGACCTAGGCAGCTCCTGAGGGGATGTTCCTGGGCAGGTGCTGTGCCAAAATTTCCCTCAGGTCAGCCTGGAGACAGATTTTTGTGACTTCAGAAAAGATTGATGTCACACAGAGAAAATTTTGTAGGACCATTATATTCACGTACTATTTTACAAATTGTACCCTCTTGTGGCCATCAGATTAAGTAGAGACCACACTGCTCATTGCATGTGGGTTTTTTTTTTTGGTTTTGTGGGTTTTTGGGTGAGTTTTGTTTGTTTGAGTTTTTGTTTGTTTGTTTGTTTTGTTTTTTTGTGAATTGAAAACAAGAACTTTATCAGTTTGCATGGTTTGCTTTACGAAAATTTTGGGCTCAGCTTCTTTTAAAGGGCCTTGTGTTATTTTGATACCAGTCTGAACAATGCTCAGTCCAACAATAGTGCTTACTTGTTGTGTTTTAACCCAAGCCTTATTATATTTGGCAAGTTTTTTTGGTTTTTTTCCCAAACATTTCTACCCCAGTCATTCCAGAACAAAAATTGGGCATTGAGAGCAACTTTCCATGCTGGAAATTGGTTGGGAAAGAAAGAAACATTCTGTTTATTTTTCTTAAAGTAATGAGTTAGAAAGCAAGTCTGACAGGTCACACACCTCAATTCCTTCTCTCCATTCCTACCGGTTTCAAAGTTTGTGTCCAGAAGGAAATATCTTCAGGCACCAGGAGAGGCTGTTATTAACTGAGTTAAAAGGTTTAGTCCTGTTTAGTTCCTGTAAATAATAAATGACCTAGCCCTGAAAGAAACTTTTGCCCACCAGGAATTGAGTAATAAATGATGAGATGGAGTGTTGAATATAGTTTTAAACTTCCTTATTCCTAGGAAAGTAACTACACATAGATCAATGCAATAGGAATAAGCCTAAACTGGGTTTACCATAGAGAGCTACTTTCTTGCACAGCAGTCAAGACCAAAGAACAAGATAACTTTTTCTTTCAGTGTCTAATAATTTTGTGAAAGAAAATTGCATTATTATTGTGAAGAACTTCAGGTCACACATATAAGTTTGGTCCTATGTACTAAGGCATTATTAGAGCTCCTAAAACTCCTAGCTAACTGGTTTTTGAACAAAAAATATTATGTTAGGGAAACTAACAACTTCAGACTTTATTATAGTGAAGATTATTGCTAGAATGAAAGTCTGTGTTTGCCTGAGTACATAGATATGGCTGTATTCAGTATGTGCAAACAAGGGTACAATCCATACTACACACACACAGACACTCGCCATGTCTTCTTGTTCCCAAGACGTGTATTCTGACTTGTGCCCCAAAAAAGCTGTGGAAAATGAACGACTGAGTGAAAAAATTAAAAGAAAATATTATATAGAAAAAAGAAAGAAAAAGAAAAAATTAAATAGAAAAATTATCATAATAGGGGGAGGCTATAAAGAAGATGTCTATAAAGGAGTCAGAATATTGTGATCAAGAAAGAGGGAGATTCAGAAAAAATATGTTTCTAGTTTAGTGGGGAAGCAAACACAGCAGTTTGAAATAAATATATACAGTTGACAAAAAGCAAACCTAGAAATCATTACAATCTATGAAGCACAGAAAAAATGGATAAGGATGTAAAGAAATTTGCATGGTTGGTAGTTTTAGGAACAGTTCATGTTTCCTAAATCTTAACACTACTATAGGCCTATTATATCAACATTTTAATAAATGTTGATATCGATAAAAAAAGTTGTTAAATAAATAAATTTGTTTTATACTTGAAAGAACGTGTGATGTATTTGTATCATATGATGATGACTAAGTGCTTTCCTGGTCATTATTTAGAAGGATATTAAACAACTTTTCTTAGAGAGAAACATGTTCAAGTATGCAGGTCCTAAAAAACTTGAATTTGAGAGTCCTAAAGATGCTTGCATGTGTGATCTCAGGAAGCATGAAACCTTATTAACTTTTAATAAAGCTTAAATTATTGCAGAAATTCTGCAAGACATGAAGACTGACTATAACTATTCAAATTGGACAAGTGAGAACACAGATAATAGTAGACTGGTTTATCAGTCACAGACAATAAATGCTCACACAAAACGCAATAAAGAATTACAAGATGGGCTTATAGCAGTAGCAGCTCATGTGGCTTTAAGAAGAAAAATATTTAATTTATTGTTCAATTACAAAGTTGCTCATAAGGGTAATGGTGCAGATATAATATACATGGGTAGTTCTCAGGTATTTTTCTGGAAAGTTAGAAGTGTATTCTGTGAAGAAAGCTCACATTGCATGGGTCAGGTTTGAGATGACTAGCATAGCTCAAAAAAGAATTATTGATCTGTGGGGATGATCCTAGATGATTGTGAGAAATCAAGAGTAGGACTGATGCTCCTTAGGATTTCTTGTAATGTTTAGAAAGTCAGTGTGAAATCTCTGTGCATAAAAGCTGTGTATGACTCAGAGAGCCTGGAAGAATGGCAAGAAATGGATAAGGACATAAGGGTCAGAAACAGACAGGTTCACTTACTGAAGGTGCTGATGTAGAAAGAATGGCTTAGCCTGGGACAGCTGGGAAAGTTACTGGCAGCTGCTCTGGCTTCTGGCTTTACAAATGGCTTTGAGCTCATCAGTGCTTCCCAGTAATCACTGTATTTTTGAGGCTAGCAAGGACACTTCCACTTAAAATTTTGAGCTGTAAATAGTGTTTGTTCAAGACCTGATGAATGAGCAGCTCAGGCAGTCAGGTTGTGGCCTGGTTGTGCTCTGACCTACAACTCCTAAATGGGACCCTTCAGATACAGCCAAATAAAGGATCACATCTATGGGAATAAATAGTGAGGCAGCTCTGAAAGAAGTAAAGCTGCATAGTAAACAAGCAACCCAACACAAACTTCTGATACTGCTCTGTGTCTGTAAGATCCTATAATATGCCTTTTGGGCATATTGTAAGCTAGCACACTGTGGAAGAATGTAACGTCAGGAATAAAAGTAGCTTTAATGCCACATTCTATAAATTCTGGTGTTCTCATGGTTAACAAATTTTAAGAAATTGAAATAGATCAGAATGGACTGCTCTGAAGAGCTTTATTTTTTTTGCAGATCCATTTGTTGCACTCCAAAATCTCAGATTCCTGCAGTATGCACTTTTTTGCAGCCATACCCTCTGAATCATGTCTCAGATGCTGCCACTCAACTTTCACATCTTGCTACAGGTTCCTAAGAAGCAGTAGCCCTATTCTTGTACCAGAACCACAAACATGAATCTGAAGGTCATCAGTTAAGATTCCGTGACTCTTCGTCCTACATAATGTGCATATGAATCCCCTCAACAGAAATGTCGCCTCTTTTCTTTCAACCCCTATTGTCATCTTCATTTTCACAGTACTGAAAAGACCCTTGTCTTCCAAGCAGAGCTTCCTTCTAAGAGCTCTCTGCAACTGCACTGTCATTCAAAGTCTGTATTTGTTTTGAATTTCTGTATGCCTTTCTGGAAATGCTATGCTTTATCTAAATATGTAGGCCTCATTATCAACAGACTGAAGAATTTCAAAGCACTGCTGATGCACAGGACATGCCTAGGTCATTTATTCATCCAGCAGTGAAAATTCCCCTCCTTCTGTGACAGGAGCTCAAAGACATCTGAATTGTGCTGGCCGTCCCTATGCAGTACATATTTCTATTTTTACATGTATTATTTTGCCTGTTCACTGTGTTTGTAAAGCTTTAGTAAGAATTACTGAGTCTTTTTTTCTTTTTTCTATGGCAGACTTCCTATTCCTAAATTTTGCCCCCATGTATTTTTTTTAAATAAGGTTTCCAGTACTTCATCTATAACTCAGACTACAAGAGGTTTCTCTTAGACCCATACATTTGGTGGTCTTTTGAGAAAGCAATGGACAGAGAGGCAGGAAGTATGAGATCCACATCATAACTTTGTTTCCAGGAAGCTTTGAAAGTCCATCAGAAACCCATAAAGGTAAAAACTACCTCAGTTTTTCTTTTATATCTCTACTTAATCACCTAAAAAATTACTATCTACTGCAATACTCTCATTCAGATAAATTCCTCATTACCTTAGACGCATGCTGAGGTGAGTGTGGGAACTGCTGAAGGTGTTTCTAGTTTGTGTAATAAGAACTACATAGGTGGATTTAGAGTAAAAAGGGAGAAAGGCCAAAAGGGATGGAGAAGGGACATTGTCAGAGCAAGAGCAAGAGAGCAGCACATGGACACAGGTAGGTTGACACTCATCCTTAGACACACACAGAATCTCAGCAGGTTGGTAAATCAATTGGAGTAGTCATCTAGGATGACTGGACTAGACCTGTGTAAATTTAGGATCAGGTTCCTGGACAAAAGCTAGTGAAAGTGACAATACATCTGTATGTAATAAAGTTAATAAATGTAAAATTATGTCAGAAACCTGAAAAAATATCCTGAAAAAAAAGAGGCAGGTAAGTTTTTTGAAGAAAGTAATTTACAATCAGCCACTGTACTGACAGCAATTCAAATATAAGTTTGGTTTTTCCAGATTTAAAATATATGAGTCACTTCAGTGTTTGTGACAATGATGGTCTTAGAGATGCCAATAATTCAAGACTTGCACAGAACAGGAATGATTGTGGTGCAAGTGGCAACTAAGTAATATAAACAGACTGGGAGCACATTCATCTGCTCAAGAGATTACTAATTATTTTATCTGGTTCTAGTGTCTTCCATTTTGCATATGAAGCCAACAAAGCAGAGGTGAGAACCTAACAGCAAGTTCTGTGGATGAGCTCTGCAGTAACAGAAGCCAAGCATTTAGGGAGGGAAATGTGCACTGTCCTCACTTTGCACCCCTTCTCTAGCTAAAAGCAAAGCTAGGTAGACCAAATGCAAAACGAGATTTTGCTATTATTGTTACCTAGAAAAACAACCTGAATTGTTATGGAATGAGTTTGCCTCAGTAGCAACATAGGAATTCCTCTGATTCTACATTCTCAGCCTAGCCTCCTCTTTTCCCATATATGTTACCCCTCTTCTGGTTGACATCAGAGACAGAATTTGGGCTCACACTCAAGACAGGATTTGACAAACATCTGTAACATCTTGAAAAGCATGAAGAAAATCAGCAAGGGTCAGTTGTTTAATGTGCCCTCCAATATAAGAAGTCCAGCAAGTAGGTGAGATTGTCAAAACAAGATTAATTGCATTGTTTCCTTGCAGCAGAGCATTGTGTCACTTTCTTCATAACCCATTGAAGAAAGTGACACAATGCTCTGCTGCAAGGAAACATTGATGCTGAAGTCAGATTTAGTAATCCAATGTACTAATCTACTATGAAGGTCTCTTGCAGAGCATGAGTGGCCTCGAAGCAGAGCTCTCAAGACACTTCTGTGACTAATGGGCAAAGGCATTAGAGGCATGTGGGGATTATCAGTGGATGTGCAGGAGGAAGAAGGTTGGGAATGGCGTGTGTGTCAGGAAGGTCTGGAGCAGTGAGGTGCAAAGGGGGTCTGGCAGCTTTCACACTCCAGGCTGTTGAAGTGTGGGGTGACTGCAGTGACATGGCTCTGCTGTGCACTGGCTGGTGCAGGACAGTGGGGCTAAATCCACAGGGAGAATGAATAGTCACAAATAAATACAACTAGGAGCACACTTGGATATTACTACTAAAGACAGTGTAAGTGCATACCGTTTTATTAATCATCACTGCAGCTTGTCACTATATAGAAATTAATGATTATATTATATTATTGGAATTNGATTTATTTGTGATGTTTATGGCTTTCATCAGTGACAGAACCTAAGGAAATAATAATGAGAGAATGTATAATCTATAAGAATGTATCACAGTTCTATGTGCTTGTGTTTAATACTTACTAAAAGAGTATGGTGATTATTCTTTAAATTCTCTGAAATCTTCTGCATAAAAAATCTTGTAAAAATTTATTCTCTGGTAGATGGTGTTTGAGGTTCCCTGATGTCAAGACATCCTCTACAATTTCAGATATGTGGTATAATATAGCCACTCAATTTAATGTGCTTGTATGAGGACAACAGAATTGCCAGCTGGCATTTGTTGAGGTTCCTTGAAACAGCCACCCTAGAGCCTTGATCACCTAAAGATCTTACAGTGCTTTGCTGCCATGAGAGTATTCTGGGGCAACTAGAGATAAAGGAAAACAAGACTAATTCCAGTCAGTAAAGCTGAAACCTTGATCCCTTCCTGCTTTCCTCTGTGCTTCTCACTTCTCATAATCCCAAATCATTGGGATTACAATTTATACTTTCCTGTTACCTTTTATATATAACATGGACCAGCCCTAAATCCCTTCCCTGACCTTTTCACTGAGGAAACCATGGATCCAATCAAGCTCATCTCCCTCCTTTACTCATACAGCTGCCTTCTTTATATCTCTACTATGTTCCTCCTAATTCCTTTCAGGACACCCAGATGAGTTGTGCTTAGGTTATGTTCTCACCTGCCATCCTGCTCATAGCTATCACTAGTTTGAAATCTCTGCTGTACCATGTTCCCTGCTATAGGACTAATCTCTGTGCTTGCAAAGTCACGCACAACTTGGTTCTCCCTCAAGCCAAATACATTTTCAGAGGTTTTTTCCTCCTTCTCTTTCCTGTTTTATACTTGCTTTGAAAGCCTTCCCCTATCAATTGGCATGTGTCAGCCTCTGGTTTATCCCATGTGTGGTACTTTTCTTCTTCACATTGCAAATATTGTTCTCAATTTTCCCAGTAAGTGACTTTTAGGGGATTCCAGCACACAACCTTATAATTTAGTTCAGTATAGCCTCTTTTGTAGGAATGGCAAGGGGGAAAGAAGATCCCTGACAATATTGCAAAATAACTCTAGTTATAAGATTCTCTAGTATAGGGAATCCACTGTAGCCACAAACTATGAAGAAGGCATGGACACAGGAAAAGTAACAGTATGGGGGAAAATCAGAAATATGAGTTTAATAGGAGATACAAGTTTTGTTAATCAATTGCATTTGAAGCACAGGACGTATTCCACAATTTTATAGAAGTTTAAACTCAAATCCATGCATTTCAAAAAATGAAACAAAAACTTGTTTGCAAAATAAGACTTCAGCCATTTAAAGAGGAGATGTTTTTGGAATGACAATTAAATGACACTTTTCTAATAGTAGTACACTGAATGGTATCAGAATTGGGAACTGTGTTGTTTCTTGCCTCCAGCTATCTCAGTTCAGATCTTTCATAGCAGAAGAACTTAGAGATCCTGAGGGATTTTTTTTCCCTCCAAAACACTGTACTCAAAATAACCCCCTAGGAGGTCATAGGGTTACATGGAAAATAGCAGTTTAATTTATTCATCCTAAATAGCAAAAGGCATATTTTAGCATACATTAAAAATAGACTAATTTTATGCACTTTTTCAGTCTAGTGTTTGATTTTGCTGTTGATTTATTTCTGCACAGTGCATTCTCCTTAAAGAAACTTGTAGGCTGTTGTTGACAATTTCTTCAGATAAACGTGCACATAAGAATAGACAGGCTCATGGTTCTTTTGCAAAAATGAATGCACAAGGTAGGAAGTTCTCTTTCTACATTAATTCCTAGGCACCACCTAATGGTGTCTTAGCTTTCTTAACAGCAGCTCTTTGAGGAGAGGAAAACCATTTTCATCTTTTGTATCTTTCTGTAGCCACAATTCAGCAGTCAGTGGAACTGGAGGAATGCAATTAATTGATCTCCTACATATGCTGCCACTCTTCTGTGTTATAACATATGCTACCATATCCCAAATACACAAGGTTTCTGGGATAATCACAGTTGTTACAGATTTACCCTATAGATAGCTGTGTTGTGAAAATAAATTAGTAACTTCCAAAGCAAAAACAGCCATCTAAAGGAATGCAGTAAATACCATGTTTGCACTGACAGATACATCTGCATTGCAAAATTTGCTCCTCCGGCCTACTAATCTAGTGCAAAGGTATAAAGGGACTTGTTTGAATTTATCTTGTAACCTCTCATTTCAAAACTGTCTTTCTCCTTCCGTAATGCTCCTACAGTAATGATCAGGAGACCATTTAATCGATTCCTCTGTCTTTGAAGAGTTCATAGTTCTACATTTAATGTAATAAAAGCCTGATTTTGTTAGTTTTCAGTGTATGTGGCAAGGAAATACTTTTACCAGAGTACTTGGGAGGAGCAGTTGCCAATTATGAATTGGTAAAGTGGGTAACAGAAATGACGTGGACAAGTATGGTACAAGCAGATCACAGCCACATGATAGGCGCTGATGTTATTTATGTGCTTGCATATTTTTAGCTATTGGCAATGCCTGTCACAGTAGAGAGGGGTGGTAGATACAAATGGAAAGAATACTTTGAAAAGGATGTTATTTTTATACTGAGCTTCTCATATTGCTCAACTGATGTTGCCTCAACATGACACTGAACACAGTCAGGAGAAAAGTGTCAATCACAGGACTGTGAGACCTGCCACACTGGTCAGATCAAAGGTCCACCTGTTTCAGCATTCTGTGCAACTAAGTGATGTTTAAAAGAAAGTGTTTCCTTTTGTTTATTTTGAATTACTATACATCCTTTTGCTTCTGAGAAACAATGAATCACCATAGTTATAGGACTGATTTTATGTTCCCTCCACTGTTAATCATCTTTTTTTCCATGAAGAAATGTGCTAAATTCCCTTGAATAGAACCTATTCATTATTTCTGATCCCTACTGCTTAACTTACCTGTATCTTATATAGTGCTACTACATTGGTCTTGGAGATCAATAGCCAGAACTGCATGTATTTGAGATTCAAGATTGGTACAACAGCATCACGATGTTTTCCTGGTTTATTCTCTCTTCATAAGGAAATAATTGTAATATTCAGTTTGTCTTTTCTTGCCACAGGGCATGTCGTTGCCTATTCAAATAACTCCCAAATCCCTTTCGTGAGTAGTTGCAGCTAAGAGCTCTCTGTTTTGTATTTTTTTTCAAGTGCCTGTGTTTGAATTTGATAAGCATACATTGTATTAGAGGTTTTACTGTCTGGCTGCTCAGCATTGGTTAAAATTTTCTTCATCTCCTTGCTGTCTGCTCTAGTTGTGACTTTGAGGCACAACTTGTTATCTTTGAAAACTTTCCTGCTTCAGTATGCACCTTTATGTTGTCATTTGTGAATAGCTTTTACAGTAGGATCTGGACAGCTGTAGATTCAGTAGAATCCTATTTTCAATGTTATTTGTGGAAAATCTTGATTTTTTTTGATCTTCCATCCAGTTGTTTGCCCATGGATTATCTTTGCTCCCATTCCATGAGAAGTTAATTTCTTCAAAAGTTCTTACTGAGGTGCCTTTCTCAAAGAAGCATTTTACAGATCCAAATACATAAAAATCACCAGCTCAGCCTCATGATTAAGGAATTTGCTATGCAAATTCCTTTCTCAAACACCTTCATAATTTAATTTACTCAAATTTCTAATTGTTCTATTTTACAATAATTTCAATTCGTTTGCCACCCACAAAAGTCAGACCTTGGGTATTGTTGTTCCTCAGATAACCCCTGAGATCAGTAGTTTTTAAAAACTGGTGACATGTCTGTCATCTTCTGTTCTCCTGATTGATTGAAATGTTGTGTTAAACACCAGTTATCAAGTGAGGAATTTCATGTTTAAAATTCTTGAATGACCTTTCCATGCCCTGACAGTAATTTTCTATTTCTTTAACTGATTCATTTGACAACCTTTCCTTATGATGAATCAGCATAAGAGGATTCTCAGATTATTTTTCAGTTCTTGAAATGTCCACTACCCATCTAAGATTTCCCTTCTGTATCAAAGTTGTTCCATTCCATCAGAAGGCATTCTTACAAAGATTGATCTCACACAATGCCTATAGTTTGATTTCCTTCAATCCTTATGAACTAAATCTTATGAGATATTTGTAAATAAATGCACATCTCTATGGAATCAAACAGAAAGACCAGAAAGAAACTGACTATTTGGAGGATGATATGAAGGAATATAAGAAATAATAGTAAAGTAACAAGATTGAACCAAAACCAGAAGAGAGGCATTTTCTTTACCTGAAGTTTCATAAAGATTAACATTTTTTTAACAGTTTTCATTATGTAGAGGAAAGCTTTGTTGACATATATTAATATACTATCCAAGGACTGAGAAAAGATGACCAGGAAATTTCAGTAAAATTTTATATAACTATTTTTTACACTATGTAAAATATAAAAGTTAAGTCTCCCATTTCCCAAAACTATTCAGAATAAAATTTGTATTTGAACAACCATTCAGAATAAAAAAATGTGGACGCAAAGCTATCGATCAGAATTAATTTATTCTCCGTTAATGGCTGGTAATAGATGCATTTTGTAAATGCAATGACTTTGCTGCAAACAGAGAATTTCATTGTGTAGCTATCAATTTAATCCCTTTTGCATTCACTTCCAGTAGTGATTGATTGTCAACACCAAGGTTTATTAAACACACTTGAAGCATTAGATAAGCTGTGAAATTGAGCAAGAAAGTAAAGATATGTATTTAGTACTCTGTAGTTTAAGCAAATCCCAAGGAAAGAAAATCCAAAATTTAGAACTTACTTCTATTCAAAGCTATGTGAATGGCATATGCAAAATTTCTTCATCATAACTGTGCCTACTCCCTCCACAACACCAGTTATTGCTTCTTTCCCAGTTTGGCTGACTGGCTAACTACTCCTTTATTGTACTGTACCCAAGGAAATGAAGGTTACTGTGGAAGGATATTTAACATATTTTTTTTTTTGTTGGCAGCCCTTCCATCTCCACTTATTTCACGCTTTAAAATCTGTACAAAGTGTAGATTTGAAATCTACAGCAGATTTGAAATGAAATGAAAGCAGTTTTCAACTGCTCTGAGATTTCCAGCCCTTGGGTTTAATTCTTTCTTACAAGGCAGCTCCCTNATGAAAGAAAATACGTGCAAGTGTAAAGGAAATTCTCACAGCTGGTTTTCTTTGCTTTGATCCCGGTGAGGATTTGGGTACTAAAGATAGGATTTATCCAAGTTTCAAGAACAAGAAAATGAGTCTGGGGTCAGAGTTTGCCTTTCTGTTTGGCCTTCAAATTCTCAGTGCTCACAGAAAAATTGAAGTTGGAAGGGACTTCTGGAGAGCGCTTGGTCTGAATCCCCTGCACAAACTAGAAAGCATTAGAAAGGGCTGCTCTGGATCTTGTCCAGTTAGGTTTTGAATATCACCAGGGATGGAGAGTCCCCAAGTGGTATTTAAGCATCCTCACAGTAAAATAGTTTTTTCTTATGTTTAAATGGAATTTCCTGTGCTTCCTTCTGTGACCATTGACTCTGCCATTGTGTTTTTCCAGCCCTTGTCTGAGCATTACCAAGCCCGCTGTGGCCAAGTAACCTCCCAGCTCCCACATAAATTAATAAGGATCCAAATGTAAGTGGAGTGGCACATCAATTTCCTAAGGAGATCTGTTTCGTTGGCACATGGAGTTAGGTAAGAGGAATGCTAGGTGCCCCTCTTCAGTTTTTTCAGTTTCAGTTTCAGTTTGTGTGTGCAGCTATTTCAGTTTTCCAAAACCAGCTGTTGCTGGCTGTGCTGGTTGTTGGCAGTACAACTCTACTAGTCAGAGCACTCACCCAGAAAGTTCAAGCCCTGTGTTCAACTTTCTCCACAGCCTGAGCTCAAACTCTTTTCTCAACAGACAATCCTGACTGTTAGTTTATAAAGCTGAGTGAGGATGTTACTGTCCCCATCCTTCCTAGTGCAGAAATACTTGCTCTTAGGCATTTACAAAGGGAAATGAAGCCAGAAATACAGCATGTGTGAGGAAGCATGGTGATTCAACCTGTAACACTGCAGCAGGAAGAGTGTCCTAAGTTCCTGGCTGATGGCTGGAACTGGTTTTGACTTCCTACTCCAGTGACTAATAACAATAGTCTCAATACCAGAGACCAGAGTTCAATGATTAGGCTGCAAATTCATTGTGCAGTGAGTGAGAATCCAGAATGAAGGGCTCATACACAGAGGATGGCCTCATCAGCTAGCTATGGGAAGGAACAATTTCAGCCAGAAATCCAGCCACAGCAAACAACCCAAGACCATCAGTACATCTGTAGACAAGACAAGCATCAGTGGCAGCAGCACAGTTGCTTGTTTTTCCTTTAAGAGGCAGAAAGGTCAGACAGGTGTTACTGAAACTAATAACTGGGCCTGAAACTAATAAACTGACTATCGAGATTTTAGCATTCTTGAAGGGTATGCATACTATACAAGCATCTTGATAGGTCACCTACTCCCATTATGATCAGCTATAAATCCTGGTGTTACTCTGATCATCAGCAGGGTGCTTGCTCAGCGTAGGATAAAGGACTGCTGTGTCAAGAACACCTTGAATTCCTTTCTGCCTCCCCCGACGGGATAAGTGTAGCTCACATCACATCAGATGCATGAGACAGGATTTTGTCTCCTCTGAGAGCTGGGATTTTCAAAGGTGTTCTTTGGGATCTAATAGCATAAATTTTGCAAATTTCCTAAAGGGATCTGCATTCATAAATGCTGTAATCTTTACGAAATATGTCTTTGAAGTATTTTTTCCTCCTAATTTAGAATGTTAAATTCTAGTATCTAGACACCAGTTTCCTTAGTGATTTGAACACTGCTAATACCGTGTGCTTGTCTTTTCAACAAATGGTCAGTCAGGGTAAACTCCAACTTTAACTAATGAAGGCTAATTACTGCAAAATTACCCTTCTCAGTCTGGGTGAGAGATATTTGTCTTAGTAATTAAGACAATCACCTCCTAAACAATTTATCGTGCAAATTTTACCAATAGAAATAACTTTCTTTACAAGACATACCCCACCAAAACATTTTTTCACACAATTAAAATATTTATTAAACCATACACATTTTTTTTTTCTTAGAGTAAGATTCCATTTATGTACTGATCTATGTTACTTACATGCACTTTGCTTCTATTCTATTAATTTGACTATTCAGTGACCTGCTAAGCGCCATCTATTTAAGAAGTTTTGCATGTGAGTGAGGGGTAGTAACTGTGTCCACATGGAATAGGAACTGTTGCCTCGCTGGAAAGGGTTGTTTACAACAAGGTTCTTTTAAACCTCATCAGGACTATGAGTTGACAGAAGATAAAAACATTACAAATTTACTAGACATGTAGTATTGGTAGGTACAGAAATCACCTTTCAGTAAGAACAATATAGAGTCAGCTTCTTTCTGAAATAGACAAAATCTGAGGGGCCTCTGTCTCAAACAATGTCATTGGGAAAAGTGGAGTAGAAGCTATGCCCAAAGAGTAGAAATTGGCTGAAAGGGAGTGTTGTTACATCAGGGAAGGTGAAGTAGAAGGAATAAGCAAAAACTCAGAGAAAAAGGAGCAATTAGCCAAGAATTAGCAGAATAAACACTAAGGAAAACGAGGTATTGAAGTGACTTGTGAGATCATAAATTTTGAAGTGCTAATAATCACCTTGTAGTTGACAACATCTTAATATACTATAGAATCATGGAATCTTCAAGGTTGGAAGAAACCTTTAAGATCATGAAGTTCAATTGTAAACCCAGCATTATCACTGTGAACCCTAAATCACTAAACCATATCACCCAGCACCAGACCCAGATGCCTCTATAGTGACTACTAATTACTATAGTGATTTCTCAAATGATTATACGACAATGTTCAAAGCACATCACAAATAAGGAAAAAAACCCCAAAACAACAATTTAGGGCCTATCTGTTTATAGACAGCTATAACCATGTTTGTATGCATGCTTGAAATAAATGGGAAATATTTATGCATTTAAATCCAAATTGTTATAAGTTTAAATGTTAGGTTACATGCTCAGCAGAAATGTGAGGCAGGAGCTGCTGCTCACAGAGCAATAGCTTCTGAAATCCCATGCTATTCACAAGACCAGGCTGTTTGTAGCATCCTGGGCTGTGTGGTGACATGATTCAGCAAGGACTTCTGTAAGTCTATTACTGTTGTTCAAGGAAGGCAAAGCACAATACCAATATGCACTGACTGCTGGACTCAGTAGGGGTTTTGGCAGTTCAGCTGTGTAACCAACCCACACATCTGTAGTGGAGGAGAGGTCAAAGAAGGGCAGACCTCAATGAGGTCAGGGAATAACGTAATATAAAGGAAGCTGAACTTACTTCAATATCAGGTAAACTGGATGGTGACCTTGGTTTTAGTTACAGACAGTTGTATCAGGGAATCATCAGGTTCCAAAGCCATTAACAAAGAGCAACGCCTTTGTGGGCCAGCCAGACCCACACTGGGGGATGGGGATCGGGGTGGTGGGGCCGTGCATAGGTAGCTTGGCACAATGTAAAGGATAAAAATTAGACAAATTTTAAAGAGAGCAATAGGCTTGAGCTGGCTTTCATCCATTTATTCTTTCCAGGTGACTAGGGATGCCCAGTGTCATGACAGTGAGCATACAGGGACCAGCAATGAGAATCACATTACAATAGAGATTTAACTACAGCTGAATATTGCAACTGCTATATTATGCTTGTGCTGTGATTTCAACTGATTTCTGTAACACTGCTAAACTGAACTGCCATGTAATGCCAACTATACCAAATAAGTAAATTTTATATTAAACATTAAACACTCATGGGGAACATCTAAAAGCAGCCAGTCAGAGAGTATTGGGCTCTGACAAGCTACCAAGAAGTAAATTTTGCATCTATAAGGTGTAGGATCTTTTGAGTCTTGCTGATGTCTGAACTGAGGAGAAGCTGTGATCTGGGAGCTGCTACTAATTGTCAGAGATGTAAAATACTTAGCATCTGCTAAAGGCAATGACTTTTTAGCCAGCATGTTCTCTGGAACTTCCATTGCACGTGAAGCTTCCAAAGAAGTGGTGGGCCTATTCTGAATAGGAAACAGTAGTATTGCAATACAGGACCACAATTCACAGCTTGAAATAAGAGAGAACATATATTAATGCACCCTTTACTGCAAAAAATTAATGACCCATATTCAAATGCATCTGCATCTTACTGGGATTAGAAATGCCAGTGTCCTCTAAATCCTTTATAACAGTTAAGGTTTATGCAGGAACTGCTCTCCTCAGATTCAATGGGAAACTTCACCAGAACATTTTACAATCACAGAGGATAAATAATGTGAACAATGTCCCAGTGAGAAGTCTGTGACTACCAGAGCTACTCCATCTGGCCAATAACGACAAGAAGTATTATTTTCTTATTGTTTTGGATAATTCCCTAAGTAAAAAGTATGTATTTTATACTATTTTTTAAAATTTTGAAGAAAAAATTTCTGCAGTCAAAGCAAACAGGAAAATACTAGATGTGGATGGCAGGTGACCTGCACAGATGAAACAATATTTGAGAGTAGGTCCTCATAATGCTACCAGCTGGTGGGACAGGCTTAGATTCTGTAATTGTATGTCCTTTGCCCGTCTGCTGAAAAAGACAGAGCAATTACTTACCTTCTTTCTAGTAAATAGAGTTCATATAGCCTTGTCCATATATATTCTGCAGCTATTGCCACAGTTACTGGCAGAAGGTCCTGAGCTGTTCAGTAAGTGAAACAGCTGTATCAAATTCAAACTAAGAAGCCACACTAAAATTGTTTATAGTCTGTCTCTATGCATAGACGTTGTCAGGATATCTGCATGCACACACACACACACACACACACACGCACACACACACACACACACAGAGAAAATACAGTTCCATAAGCTCTCCTTCTTATGGGAGTACTCATAAAAAGCAGCAGCAGTTATTTTTTCTTTGCTAAAATGCATGGTAAAGTGCCTTGTGACATCTGAGAGAGCTGTTTTGGAGCACACGTTCACGCAAGGTGGTACATACGTCAACTGAAACTGCCCGGTCCTTAAATAGGTCCATAAAGACAGCAAAGAATGTAAAAAAATTCTATACAATGATATCTGAAATGTACAGAGAAAACATTTCTACACAGATTTGTAGTTTGGGGAAGACGAAAGATGTAGGAATTTGTTACTTTTAAATAGCAACATTTCTTAAAAAATGACCCAGACCTTTAGAATGTTACAAAGAAGGTTAGGTTATGGTAACATGTAAACATTGTTAAAGACCACAAAATTTCTACTCTGTTGATTTATCACTGACTGCAGTAAATGCTGCTAAGCAAAGTTTCCTTCAGAATGCAGTATGGGATTGAATGCCCTTTCTCCCCTCCATGTTTATTCCTACTTGCACCTACCTCTAAAATTTGGAAGAGATCAGAAAAAATCTGATACAGCTAGAGAGAAAGATAAAATACATTAGTTTAACAGTGGACACATTTGAAGAATCACTTCACACAGGGCCATGATTGTGAATTCAAGGAACCCTTGTGGAAGAGAAATACTTATCTAATAAACAAGAAGATAGGTAGAAACCATAGAGTGTCTACCTATTGAAAATACGCAGCTTCTTCTAAGAGTTCAAATGATTTCCTAGAAAGGGGTAGCGCTAAGGATAAAAATCTCTCAGGATTGATTGACATCTTTTACAATGCCTGTCAAACTGATTTGGTCAGCAGATGTGATAGATTATAAGAAGTGGTGGTAATCCAAGAGATTTTCTCAGGTAGTTTTGGTACTAATAATCTACTATCCTCACTGATGCTATATAACTTTCTGTTTCTCGTTGTGTGTGTCTGAAAACTTCTGATAAAATAATAACAATAACAACATATAATTTTGTTAAATCATATTAATCATATTAAAATAATAAACATAACAACAACAATAATAATAACAACAACATAATACATCTTTAAGACTGATAACAGAACTATTTTGTTTAGGCTGAGTTGCATAAGTACTCAAAAAGTAAGACACTGTCTGTTACATATGGCATCTTTCTGTTTTTGAGCTCATCGAGGAAAGGATCTCCCAATTTTTCCAGAGTTCCATATGAATCATGTAGGTGGCTAAATGTCCTGGTTCCAGCCAGGACAGGGTTAATTTTTGCAGTAGTCAGGAGGGGGCACAGTCTAGGACATGGAGGTCATTCTAGAATGCCTAGTGTCATTTTCTGTGTGTAGGGGGAGTCTTTTATTATTAATACTGCTGCCATTACTGGTTGTTTTCCTATCTCATTTCTGCTCACAGTAATTTGTTTTTCTCTCAGCCTGTGATCTTTGCCTTTTGTGCCCTCCTTCAAGGGGCTCCTCGTTCTCCTCTTCAGCCCTCCACAGGAAGGGAAGGGGGGGATGAGTGAATGGCAGCCTGGTTTGGAGAGTCTCAGTGGGAGTGCTAAACTGGGGAGCACCATTCCTAAACCAGAACACTAAGGAATCTATGAATCTTTGGAACTAGAAATAGTCTGATGACATTGATGTCATCAATACTAAGATAAAGGCAGACGGAACAGTTTGTGCTAAATAGGCTGTGCCCTTGCTTTCAGAATTTGTTTCCTTCAAAGCAGGTGTGCTGGTGAATCAGAATTACTACTGGTAGATCTCTTTTTGAAAAGCTGAAAAAGTAGATATTGATAAAGAATGTCATATTTGATTTTACTTCACCAATCAAATTGGAATTTTCACATTTGTTAGAACATTTATTATTTGCTTATAACATCTAAAACACCGTATCAAAAAAGGAAAAACAGAAGTTCTGAAGTATTTGGGCAACAACACCCTTTTGCTTGTTACTGTTTGAAAGTATTAAATACTAGCATATTAAGTATCCTCATTTTACCAATATTATATCACTTAGCCTATACAGAGGTTATGAATTTTTGAGCTCTTGATATTGCCTTTCATTCTAAATGAATTATGCTCAAAAAATATTATTTGCTGCTCAGTGATATAACAGGGGCACAATACATGTCAAATAATTTGTTTGCTTTCTAAAAGGTTAAAAAAAAAGTTATTTATTCTCAATTTCTACTATTATATATAAATTTATTTTGATGCAACATAATTCAATAAAAAAAGCTCTTGTCAATTGGAAATAATGAAAATTCTTAGTTCTTATAAAAGATGCTGTTTCTTCACCTTGTAGAACATGGTGTCCATAAAAGAGGCATCCTTTTCAAAGTTTCCTTTATTTCATCTCAAATGATAGAATCTATAATACCTTAAGTATTTCTTTTGTATAGCAAAGGACTAGATGGATTGTGTGACTGCTGTCAAAAATCTCTAAATAGCATCCAAGGTATTCTTTTAGAACATTTTCTTACTGATCATTTAAATTGTTAGCAAAAATGAGTAGTAGATGGCACAAAAGGATTGTATTACTAGATGATGGCTGGTACTGTGTAAATTGATTCAGCAGGTGTAATATTCTGATGATGCCATTGTCAGCAGAACACTAATGGTCAGGAACAAAGTATGCAAAGAGGATTTACCTATGCCAATACAGGCACTGTGTAGTAGTTTGGCCGTGATTGGCCAATGTGTATTACTGACATTTGATAAAACCAATGAAAGCGTGGGTACGCCTTTTACGATACACCTTTTTTAAATGCAAACCCGGGAATCATCTCTCTCTTGGTTTCCGGCAGAGGCTCAGGTAAGAGCTCCTGCCGAACATTCTCTGCTCCCCCTCTCCCCACGTGGCCGTCGGGCCTGGGGGGGGAGGGGGAAGCAAGTCAGGCTGACCAGGAAAAAGAAAAAAAAGACCGCAGAGCCAAACTGTGAGCTACGCTGCTGATATCTGGCTGATGGAATTCGAATTTTCTTCTCCTGCAAGCATGGTCGGTGAGAAAATTTCCTCAGGGCTGTCTTGGAGCCAGGAAAGATCACGCAGATCGGGCGGGGATGGCTTTTCTGAGTGGAGTTCACTCTGGACTAATTTAACC
>WAAG01077532.1:37402-50059 GCA_013390105.1 Tichodroma muraria
CTTTTTTGTATTAGTTAATAAAAGTCTGTCCTTTTCAAGTTTAAACCTGCTTTGCTCTTGATTACAAAATTTCTTTTCTTTTGGCAACTCAAATTGATAGTTTTTTTTCTGTCTGGTTCACAATGAAACCACGACACACTGCATCTTATGGGAGGGAGGTGACTGGCACAGTACCCCAGTCCTTGCATTCTGTATGTTTGTTTTCAAATTATTCAAAACTGAATTGGAAAGGAATGAAAAACAAGGTGATGAATGTCACTAATGATTCCAAGCACAGTACAGATGCTGTCAGACTATGCAGAGGGCAGTCATGGTATAACGAGACTGATTATAAAAGAGCAGGTGCAATTCAGTGTGGATAAGTGGAAAGGTATAAGTCAGAAATGTAATTTTTCATATACAGTACTGTCTGCAGAAACACCAAGCTGTGTTCCAAGGGTGAGGTGAACGCTCAAAGCCCTCGGCATCAGGCAAGGGTAACTGGCCACACGGGCTGGATGAAAAAGCCTTTTCAAGCACACACTGTTGTGTTCCCTCCAGTTTGGAGGGAACTGAAGAGGGGCTCTAAATACAGAGGTCAAATCATTCTCTTTGTGGTAAAATGGGGACTGGGACTAAAGGACTCATAGTTATCTTTTACCTGAATTTTACTCTGACTGCATTAATGTTGTCACACAGTCCAGCTTATACATTTGAAATGTACATACAGCTGTATATATGCAATGGCCTGGCATTTCTTCATACAATAAGGATAATTTTGATGCAATTCCTTGCAGAAATCAAATCTTCTTGAACTTGTGTGCAATGACAAGCAAACTGTTCCTTGCAGATTTAAAGAATATTTTACAACACTTATTTGAATATTTTTGACAGCTGACCTCCACTGATTTTAAAACATGGAGCTTCTTTATTTCCAGCCTATCAGATTTTGACTTACTCAAAATAGTTAGATGCAAAGCTCCCAAGTCATCACAGTACAAACTTACAACACTTGCTGTTTGTCTCAGACTCACAAATGTTTCCAAACATGCAAAACTGAAATACAGGCAACGAATTAGAAAATAAATAATCACATGAAGAGAAACAAAAGTTGTGCTGCTTAAGATGATACACAGTAGAATTGAGGTTCGGTACTTTAATCAGATCTCTTGCTTTGGCATATACCTAAATAAACTCTTTCAGAGCAAATTGGCCAGGAGAAGAAAAGAATCTTTTCAAAGCAAATAGAGAACTTAACAAAATAGAATGTTTTTTTTCCTAAGATACTTGAAAAGATACCATGTACATCATCCTGCAGTGGTCATTGGAGTGGATACTTACACGTAATAAATTCAAGAAGGTTCTACAAGAATAAAAGGATTTGTATCTGCATATTTATCTATAGATTGGAAAACATAGGGCTCAATTCAAAGCACAGCAAAAATAATGGCGAAATTCCCATTGATTTCAATAATCTTTTACAGATTAATCTTTTTAATCTTTTCTTTTATCTTTTAATCTTTTACACAATTTCCTTTTTCCTAAAGCATCAGTACACACCTCCCTCAGTGAAATTTATGTATGTACATTGAACTTGATAGGTTTCTTTGTATAGTAGAGGAGCAGTGAGCCAAACAGATTTTGATTCTCACAGAACTTTCACCACACAAAAATAATGACACATTTTATTCTCCCTCATGGCAAAATATAGTACCAAAACATTCAATTAAAATCAGCTCTTGGATTGGTGAATCACTGTTCTGTCACAGAAAGTGATTTCTAAAGAGTTTTCTCCTTACACAGGCTATTTTTTGCCAAGTAAAGTGATTAATTAAAATACAGCTGAATTAAATCTATACTTTCCTGATATCATCTATATAAGCCAGTGTTATTCTAGTATGCTATATATAGCACACTGCAACAAATGGAAGGGGAGAAAGGACAGTCTCTCTGTCAGGATTCAATCCATACAGTGACAATACATGAGTTACTTAATTACAGCCATCTGCATTCTGTAGCAGATGAACAAGGAATATATGGTGTATGACTGATGAGCTTGCTATGTCCTTTGATCACCTCTCAGCAAGTAAGGAAGCATGACTGCTCATGCTTAGGGTGGTCACAGACTACACTTTCCTTGCTTGTGTGCTGGTATCACTGTAAAACTTTGTCTGGAGCCTGTTGCTCTTCAAATAGGTGAAGGATTGTGCTTGATTCTGCCAACTACACAACTAATTAAGCACATTACTACTGCTTTCTACAAATCTTGTCTCTTTATCAAGTATTCTAACCTTGAATAGTGAATTGGAACTTCACTCAGAACTTACTAAGAGGAAGAATTAATGTTTCTATAGAGAACATGTTTATGGTAAAACAGTATTAACAAAGTATGTGTGAAGACTGGCTAATACAGGAGCTTTTTTGTGTAGCTGCCATGCCACGCTTCATGGCAAAAGTAGGTTTAAATTCTGCACTTGCCTTAGGGAAGAAAAGGCTTCCCTTATCGCTCATGAAGGTGACTGAATGACTGTACATGCATATTTGCTTTTACAGTTTTTTCCTCTTCAAGATTTAGTAATTGAAAACAATTGCCTCCATCACTAGATAGCCACACCCGTTAAATAAATAGCACTCTGAATTATTATAGATACTTAGAGCCACTGCAGAGACTGCTTTTTAGTTAATATTTTCTGAAGAGTACCTGTCTACTTCAAGTGTAAAAGTGCATTTTCATAGTTATCTGTAAACTATTGTGCATAGACTAAACTGACTGAACACAGAACCTCATTTATAAAGAAACTCCCCGTTGATTTGGGATTTCTTTGTAACAAAAATTGATTTACAGACAGCTTCTTTAGCGGTCCCTACAAAAGCCTAAATTGAAGGATTTCTCACTAAACGTCAATTTCTACTGATGGTACTGATGATGAATAACCATTATTTTAGAAATTTTCACAATTTAAATGAAACCACCGATAGAAATAGTACAAACCCTGCAAAACAGTGAGTCCATTTGAAAATGCATGAAACTAATAATTTTGAGCTTGGTTCCTCTGTAAGTTCCTCTAAAACTTTGCCAGAACAGTTATAACAGCAGATCTGGACCACTTACATCTTTACTTCACTACTTAAGGGGGAAAAAAAAAGAAAAGGTTACGTTACACTTAAATTCAAAATTACTTTCTTCGTATACATATCTTATTTCCAAAACAGAGAGAAATTACTATGTGAAAAAGCATTCCATGTGGCAAAAATCTTGGAAATGTGGAGTTCCTTGGAACTAAACTTTGAGTTAACCTTGGAAATGTGGAGTTCCAGTTTGTGGCCTCCTATATTGTAAACAGCAACCATGGACTTGTGCTGAAGAAAAACAACACATTAAGCATCAATAGGTAATAGTATAATGGCCCTTCAGCTATTATACAGACTACCAAGAAAGTAAAAATAGACTATACTTAAGCTAGGAATGAATTTAAAGTCAGGAGAAGGCAAATACTACACATGTGTTGGAGAAGGAAAGCTGGAAACAAAAAATCTTCTTTTTCTCGAGATGTGAGTAACGTTGTTTGCCATGAGCTATGCGGGAAAGGCTCCTCATCCCTCCCAGCCGTGCCAGCCGCCGCAGCCGTCACTGGACGCAGCAGCAGGTCTGTGCACTAGGCGGCGTTGCACAGCGAAACGATCATTCTCGGAAAAATAAAATCAGTAGTGATTGAATCTCTTTGACATGAAAATAAATCTATAAATCATTCCAGTTAACTTCCAGGCAAATATAATAACGGGTAAAACGAATGGTTAATTGTGTTTGGGTATAGCTAGATCACTTAGAAGCTTCTCAAGGCAAAAAAGATGGAATCTGGTCAGCACTCTGAAAGACCTCCAAGGAAATAGCACATGAATTATTCTCTTAGTCAGGAAACTGAAATGTCTGAACATAAACAAACAGCAGCAGCTGCACCACCCCCCGCTAGAGATCTAATTATTCTGATTATACAGAAGATCAAAGCTTTGTTCATTCTGTTTAAAAACATCCCTTTGCATTCTTATAAGAATATTCACTGGTGACATCCCAGTCAAATTCAAGTAGCTGCAACTAAACTCCAGGGTTACAATTCGAAGTTGTTTGGCCTACCCTAAAACGTGCACTCATTCTTTTCTGGGCAATGCATGTTCGGTACATCCATTTGTCTGGAAGTTTCAGCTTCTAGCTTCCCACTCCTTACTTAATCCTATTCTGCAACTCACCTCTTTGAAATAAACAGCTGCCACCTGCCACTATTCACCTCAGCTACAATTAGCTATCATCAAGTATCTTAGAACTGAACTTCAAAATACTATATCAGGAATGAAGGAATGAGAGTGAATGAAGCCCTATTTAAACATGTAATTTCTCTTGTAATGGTCTGTAATTTTGAGAGACTTGCAAAAACACCTAGCAGACAAGACAAAGAATGACAGGTAGGGTATCTACATAGTCCCACAAGACCTGTGGCAACACAGAGAATTACTGAAACAAGTGTGTCAGCATAGTCATTATAACTAATTTATAACTCATGCAAATCACATACGTACTGGGAAAAACTGGACGTCACCTGTCCTGTTTCATTTTATAATGGAAGATGCAAGAATGGGTATTGCTCATGATCTCTTTGTTGGGAACAAGTCCTTCAGGGTTAAATATCAGTAAAAGCTTCTTTCTCATTTCCATATTATTCTCATAGTTTATGCTATATAAATAATAGCTGGTTTTCTTAGAAAAATACATGTTTTACCTTGAGAACTCTTCAGCTGTTCTTTCTTTGCAATTAAACTGGTCAAATACTTCACAGACTTCATAGAAGACTAACTGATTGAATTGGTTAAATTCTTGGTATTCACCTTTTTTTTCTTTGAAAGCAGATGTGCTGTAGCAATTCTAGGATCAGAGAGGCCATAATTTTAGTGAAAAAAACTTCATATACATCATTACTTTCAGTCTAAAGTTAACATATGAAAGTTATGTATTTTATGTAAAAAGATGAGTGGAGAACATTGAGGATCAAATTGAATGTCATAGGTTGCAATTAATTGAAGGTGACAAGTATGTATTTTCAAGGTGGAAATTTAAGCTTCATAACCAAAATCATAGTGCAAGACTGATACCTGCTGAGCTTGCTACTAGTACAGAAAAGAAACTGTGATGTAGTCAGTACCATGGCAGGCTGAATTCACATTCAAAATACACCCAAAAATTTCTGACTACAGAATCACAGAATAGCTGGAATTGGAAGAGACAGCTGAAGGGCATCTGGTCCAACACCTCTGTTCAAGTAGGACTACCTTGAGTTTATTGCCCAGGACCATGCTGGGATGCCAAGTCCAACAGCAAGTGCATATTTCCAGTTATATTTTTCATAGAAAAACTGTGTGATGAGTATATGACTGAAAATAAATTCTGACATCACTCACTACCAGTCACAATTAAGTAAATCCATTCAGTTCAGTGAATCACATGCTTCAGTTAAAAAGTTTTGTAAATCACACACCACAAACTGGTTCATGTGATAACTTCTCTCAACAGACTAAATGGATATTTAATAGTACTATTACTTCAATAAAGAATAGGCATACAAAAGAAAATCCATTATTATCTGCCTAAGAAAATCTACTTTTTAAATGACATGTGGTCATCACCAAAATCAAAACAGTAGTCTTCCTCTCAAATGTGCATTAAGGTTACTAGCCCAGAAAAAAATACACTACATTTTAAATTTGCTACTGGTAATGCCTCCCTAATACCCAAATCCCCCTAAGAGTAAAGGCTATTGACTCTGTCTCCTTTCACCCCTTGGGCTAGCAGTCTTGCCTCAATGGCTTCAATGACTATAGTAGTGAATTTCACCTGCATTTTGCTTCTGACCCTGTGAAGACTAGCAGCAGCAGTTTAAAAATGTTGACAACCAGAGCTGCCTGCTGCCAATCTCTGCTCCTCGGGAGTTAACACATCTCATTTCACCTTGGAAACAATAAGATGTGTGCTCACAGCCAGCTGAATGAAGGGGTCAGCAGCATCTGAAGCAGCCCTCACACATCTGCTTGCAATCATTTGCTCATACTGTTGATTGGTATGAGGTACGTTATTCCCTCTGAAGGACTTATGGCAGGTTTTGTATACTGCAGGCCAGACATAGAAAAGAACAAAATCTAAAGAGAATAACTAACACCCCTATTTTTTAAAGATGTAATTTCTTTTAGAAGTATCCATATTTATCCTTCTAAAGACAGTGAATAAAGACCACAGCATCAGTCAGCTCTGGATGCTTAGCATTTTCTCCTTCTTACAGAACAGGGAGCCAAGTGAGGACAAGCAGGTTACTGTACCATAAACAGCTGTGCAGCAATACACTGCTGCCACGACTGCAGTTCTACCAGCTGGCCAAACACAAACCCACAGAAAAGCCTTATTCACAGGTGATGCCCTCCCAAGTTGCAAAGGAAAGAGCTTCAAATACAGGGTAATAAAACCGGGAAATAATTGGTCATCTGTGGCATATATCCTGGAACAAAGTGCAAAATGAGGAAGTTCAACAGGCGGAAGCAGAAACTGAAGGAATAAAACCAGTAGTGACACTACTGCCCTGCATAGCCAATATATGCCCTGTACATATTAATGTATACATATACACATATAGAAAAATAGATATTTATAAAACATCAGAACAGCCCCTTAAGTCAACAGGACTGCGAAAGTCACAACAGCAGTAAGTCTTCTACAGTTCTCACAACATATACATTAGAACAACTTAACATCTCTATATTACAATGCTCAGCTCATAGAGCATTAATAGTAGATGAACAGTAGTTGCAAGTAACACTTGCAAATATGTTAAAGTATTTTAAAAATGTCAGCAAGCTGAGTTCCATTGTGCCTGAGAACCAGACAGGCTCAGTGTGATGGTGAAATTGAGATACTGTGGTGAATACTATTCTCCCTAATTCACCTAAAAATGTCTCTGACATAGCCAGGAAAAGACTTTTGATCTCAGAATTTCAATTTCTGATATCAAACACTGATGCAAAGCACAATGGTAGTCTGTAGAAAGGTTTTTGTGTATTACAGAAACTGTTGGCTCACTCTCTCAAAAATAAGATCGTGCTGTCATTATGATACCAGTATATTATCAGTGTAGGAGAACAATGCTTGCCAAACACAGTGTTGCAAAAGCAATGATAAGCCAGTAAAACATGACAATTAAAATAAGCAGTGTAAAGTTGTACTTAGTAAGGAAAATCGCCACTTAAAACAGCAGAAAGGAATATTTGAAGAGGAAAAATAGAAATAAAGGAAACTTTTATATTAAAGAGAATTCTAATTCAAATGAAAGAAATCACTAGTTATTATAAGAGCAATCTTCTAAGTTTAATTCTCACCAGAAAGTTAATCATGAAAAAAACCACAGCAGATACTGGGAAGTATAAAGGAGGTCATAGCACAGTCCATATTGCCAAAACAATTTCTTAGTCTCAAGGAGGCTGAGAGAGCTTTCCAAATACTTACTGTAAATAGCATGCTCCTTCCCTATCACAGAAATCTAAAGGTTGGTACTGCCCCAAGGTCTAATCTCCGCAAGTTTCCATAAAATTGTCCTTGCTGACTTCTTATTTTCTAAATTGCTTGCTATTACCAGGTGCTCTCTTTGCATTCTTGAGGCCTGAACTGCTTAGCAGCAGCAGAAGTGCAGCTTCAGAATAATATATGCTTCTCCCTCAAACCTAATCTAAAGGATCTGATGCTGAAAGAAAAAAAGGATTTGTATTAGTTGATATTTGTGATAATAAGTTCTTATATTGCTGCAGGTTTTTAAGAAGTGCAGATTTGTTCACTGTGAAATGGGTCATGGTCAGCAAGCATATTTCATGGAATCAAATACAAACCTGTAATTGGTAATTCTCACTGTTCTGTGCTTCTTTAGGACTGGTGGTCTAACAGTGAAAGGCTGATCACTCATGGGCAATCCATCAGCATCCAGCCCCTCACCCTATTCGCTAAACATGGATGACATCTGGAAAATTTAAGACATCTGTGTTTTAAGAAGGATTTGGCTTTCTCTCTACATACCTTTTTCATCATACTTGACCCTGCAGTAAAACTCCAGCAGCAAAGCTCATTTTGCAAACATGGAACACAGGATTACTGTAGACTCAGCCAAATGAGAAAACAAAGGTTAAGGAGATACATTTCTCTTCAAATACACTTAGCTCCAGAATTAGCAGAGGCAACACGGGAAGTGCTTGGCTTAGCGCATCCATCTAAAAAGGAATTTTTTTTAAAGTTCATTCTAGTGCTAATAAGTGTTCCTCAGCTAATGCTGGAATCATCATTAAATGGGGGAGAGAAAACTTTCAGAATGTCCTAGGTGAACTTCGTCAGCCCAGTTATGTTCCAACCATTCTATACTTCTGTGTTAAAATGGAAAGAATTTCTTTTTGCAGTGAAGTCTTTGAAATTTATGAACCCTCAAACTGTTTGTTGGGAACACAGGAAATGGCAGATTACTGTTAGTTCTCTTAGATTCTAAGGTCTTTGGGAGAGGTATTGCCTCTCTATTGTGCGTCTTTAGCTGAAACTTGGCAGAACATGGGCCCTGCCTTGTCCTCATCTGTGACCACTATGTCAGTCAAGGGAAAATTTGCCATTGGCTTCAATGGGCAATAAATGAGACTACTCAGTAATATAGAATATGATCTTTAGGGAGTAATACCTGAAAAGAGGGTCTCAACAGGTTCTAAGTGTTTATTTCAAGGATAAAAATGATTGAAAGTGTCTCTCTTGTCAATCTGGATGCTAGAAGGATGGAGTCAACCCAGAAACCATCTGTTTTGCACATGTATATTTGAATTGTTGGAAGCACAGGGCCATCAGTCTTCCTTCGCAAGTAGCACGGAAACTAATTTTTTTTCACCAAGTGAAATGGCATAACTAAGCCATATTTTTAAACTGTACTTTTCTTGGACATATAAATTAAAACGAATACCATCCTGACTGTACATTTTGTGACCTTAAATGGAGAGAATTCCTTTTCAAAGAGGATCAGGAATTCATTCTGCCAAGTAGTATTAGAAATGGGATGGAAGGCAAGACATTGGCTTAAAAGCCTTCCTGGACAATGGGGTAAATTTGAATTAGCCTAATGTAGTCTGTGTATCTTCTTTAGGTAAGAGAAGGTGGGCTGGTAAAGAGAAATATTTCCCAATCGATATTTATTCTGAGGTAGGTCAAAATAGTGATTAAATATGAGTATTTCCAGCTCATCAGACAAATGCATCAGATGGCTCTTTACCAAAGACTCTGTGGACACCATAAATCCAGTTCTGTGAATTGCAAATCAAAAGAGACTCCTTATTCATTCCCTCTGCAATGAGGGAAGCAGCAGGTTCTCTCACCTGACTGAAGGCAGCAACATGTGCTGAAATTACCAAAACAATTTGAGAAGGACTAATTGCCTTTGAATCATCTATAAGAGGTTATAGGGCTACTTACTTACCTATAGGAATTGGTTTTGTTTGTCGACGACTCCCTAAAAGCCATTGTTTCTGCTTTCAACTGCGGCAGTCCCTAGAGTGGTGTCGGTACCGTGCAACGCCATTCCCCATTTAAGACTGGAGCTAACAAGCACTTGCTCAGCCCACAGAGCCCAGTGCTGCTCAGCACCACTTCGAGAGGGGCACACGGCCCCTGAAGGAGCCGAGACGGGTTTGGCAGCCCTAATGCGTGCAGTGTTTTGTGGGCACCCCAGGTACTGCCGCCTCAGCCCAGCACCAGCCGCTCCTGGCTTCTAATGCGGCTCTGGCCCCGTGCTCAGTTTAACAGATAATAACGGTGTTAGAATAAATCAAACTCATCACTCCTAGTGTTTATTTCCGCCTAAAAGAAAAGAACATCCGAGGAGCTTGGGAACAACCTGTGACCTGGCTCTGGAGTGTGTCGATGTGCGAGCCTGGACGAAGCCGAAGCTGAGAAAGCGGGGGCGGGGGGTGTGTGGAGTGTGCGGCTGGGTTTTTACTTCGAACTCACCACAGCAGGGCGGGGTAAATAATCTGCCCTCAAAGCTCCCGATTTATCCGAGGCCTGACACACACTTTTCCGACAATTCTTCACAGCAGCCACTGCGTGGCAGGAGAGATCAAGAGGATGGTTTATTTTCTGCGGCGGGAGGCCCGGGAGGAGCGCAAAGGGCGGCCGCCGGCGGGGGCGGGCGCCATCTTGTCTCCCTGCGGGCGGCGTGTAGGCACCCGGGGGCCGGGCACCAGGACTGGCGGGGAGGGAGGCCCGGCCCGCGGCCGGGAGTGCCGCTGGCTGCTGGTGGTTAACATTAGTAGGGCGAAAGGAGCAGGCAGCTCGTAGAGGACGGCCAGAGGCACAGGCTGGCAGTGGCGAGGGCGGTGGCCCCGGCCTCGCTGCCCGCCCCTCACGGGGCGGCGTGGCGGGGGACTCGTGCCCGGGGCTGCTGCCGGCTGGGGGACGCGGCTGCGGGCCCGGGCGAAGCTGGTTCTGAGCGGGAGCTGTCGGGATGCACAGGACAGCTGAATATAAAATGAATCCCCTCAACAGAAGATAATAAATAAAACTCCGGGGAGTTCCTCTTTGGCACAGGGAGAAGAATGACTTTCCCCTTCTTACAATCCAGCAGACTAGGGAGCTCTATTCGTAGCAAATAATAGATTTCCTGAAAAACATGCAGAACACAGTAATTATTAACAAAGTCATATGTCACTTAATAAGAAACGTTTTCTGGATACACGAAATCAGTACGGAAAAGGACTATGCATGTTGTTGCTGCAAAACTGGGACAAAACTGTAGTTGTGAAGTTACATATCCATTTAAAAGTTGATTTTCCAGGTGGTGCATAAAAAGAAATAAAAATAAACTCTTGTTTTGGTTTGACTAAAATTTTTTCCGTTTTACCCAAACCAGAATTATTTTCCATTTGTTTAGTTTGGCCGCTGAAGTGAGAAGCTAGTATGTCATTATCCACACACAACAGCAGGAAAGACATCTGAAGGACAGACAGTGTTTTAATTAGCTGCACTTCAGTATTTAAGATTGACACTGAAAGGAATTACAGTCACAACATATATGTCTTGGCCAGGTGTGTAAGTAAAAAATGCTGGTTTTTTTTTCCCATGTTAATTTTAAATTAGATACTAAAAGCTTCAGGAGTGAGTCAGTGCCTCTTTGAATTAATCACACACATATAGAGGAAAGATGGCTCTGGCTCTGTGTGCTCGTAGACAACAGATGTAAACACAGAGTTGGGTAATAACAAAATAAAAGAGATATGATTGCTTATGAAATAGTGTATATAATAAGCTAGAGTCTCAGCCATTTGCTTAAGTATTGACATACTGAAAGACAAAACCATACCAAAACAACCCAAACCTACATCACTTAAAAGAGGTCATTGTGCCAAAACACACTTGAGGCGATACCAGACTGTGTTTAGACAATGATGTTGAACATTACCATGGAAACAATTGGTGTTGAAATCCAAGACTACAAAAAAACAAAAGCACAAAGACACACATATGGATTTGCAAAAGTTTCAAGAAACATGATCCAAATTTTAATCAATTGATTTTTATATAAACCCATGAAAATTTAAAAAATTAAGGAATGCAAATACAATTGTCCACTCTTTATTTGCTTGTGTGGGAAATGTTTAAGAATTCTGTAGTGGATCTGTGCCTTATATCTTGTTTGGAGAGGACATATGTCTTGCAAACCAGTGCAGCATTTAAATGGCCAAAATGTTAGTCTCCCATTTCTCCTGGCAGTCTTACCAGAGCTATGATATTAGTTCTGAAAGGCAATATGCAGATAGCCTGGCTTTTATAAAACATGTAGAATGTATGTCCATGAATGTGGACATTAATCTCAGTGGGGCAGTTTGCTAAAAACTTCGATTGAGCTGGCCTGCGTAAGACTCTTAAGTCCCTCACTTCTGCAAGCAACACCTCTGTACTGGTTACAGGTTAAACAGGTTTGCAACTAAACAAGAAAGAACTGTGAGAAAGTTTAATGTTGATCAGTTGAAGACACTGTTGCTGCAAGAAATTACTAAGACTGATCCTACTTGTTGGACACCTGATCCTCTGGCTGAACTTGAAGAGAGAGCTTTGAGTGTACATGGAATGAGTAAGTAAAATCCATGTCAAAAATGGCCAAATGGAACAAACAGAAGATCCCAGAATAAGGAAAAAAACCTAAAAGTGATTCAAATTTACTAAATTCACGAGATATTCATTTATGAGATCTTTAATAGGCCTCTTAAAATGGTAGTCTTCTGAGAGTGGTTTTCATTGTGCACTGCAAAGTGAAAAACAGAGAAGCACTTAATAAACAGGCATCAGTCTGTACCCAGTTTCTGCTGGTCTGTTCAGTTACAGGCTAATTTTGAAGCTGTAGAATTTGACAATGAATCTAGATTTTTCCAGTTGCTGTGCCTTCCCAAGCCTATGTGGCAGTTCATGTGTCTAAAGCACGATACCAGCTTGGTATGCTGTTCACTTCTCAAGAAGTTGAAGGAGAAACTTCATTCCATCATATCTGTCTGTCCAAATGTCTCCACTATTAGCTGGTAAAACTTTGATTTGGGGACATAGAAGAAAAAGCCTTTCAGTGGTCTTACTGCCCTTTG